>QVNV01009087.1:0-41182 GCA_014825455.1 Pseudomyrmex pallidus
TATGTACGTATACATATTGATGAATGTACATATATGCGATACAGTAAAACACACTCTGCGATATATCGCGCAAGAAAATAGCAAAACTGTGACTGGCTTCGACGCGGTGATCGTAATACGCAAAAAAAAAAAAAACTATCATTTTCACGAGGAATTTGTGACTAGTCAGCTTTGATCTAAAATCTGCGACACCATAAAAAACTTGCGTAAGTTTGGATCACTCGAAAATGTTTTCAGGAGAGAATGAGAAACGCGAAAGATATTTCAAAGTTCACAATTTATTCGAGATAACAATAAAAACTCGTAAATAGATTTTGAAAAGTGTTCTGTTTAAGTCTTGATTGAGATGTTTTATATAATAGATATTATATATAATAAGTATTTAACATATATCTTTTGTAGATTAAATTTCAAATTTCGCTACCTCGAAAAACTTTACTATATAAAAGACGTTTGCGATTTATGAGCGTACCAGAGAGATAGCGCAGAGAAGAAACGAGAGAAAAGGTGAGAGTTTCTTAATTTTCCTTCTACAACTCGAATTAGTTCAAAATTTTGATCTCTCTGTATCTCTCGTGAAACTCTTGAGAGATAAAACCTCTATAACCTGAATTATTGTCTGTTCCCTTTTGATATTTGAGTTGGAGAAGTTCTATAATTCTCATAGCTGTTAGAGAATTCATTTGTTGTGATACTGCA
This sequence comes from Pseudomyrmex pallidus, assembly GCA_014825455.1. Classification (NCBI taxonomy): domain Eukaryota; kingdom Metazoa; phylum Arthropoda; class Insecta; order Hymenoptera; family Formicidae; genus Pseudomyrmex; species Pseudomyrmex pallidus. The sequence continues at coordinate 700 of QVNV01009087.1, forward strand.
AGTCAGATTGTTCAGATAATTTTAACAATAAGATGAAAGATAACGATAATGCTGAAAAATTACAGATATGCAGTGATAATATTATTATGAGTAACGATATGAATATCCGACATACAAGGTGATTTGGCTACTGATTAATGACGATACAATCAAATCTTTTGTTTTTTTTAAATATCTTTTTTGTACTGCGCTTCGCTGATTACACAATCTCCATCCCGGAGATACGCAGATAAATATGAAAACTTATTCCGATTATTAATCAAGGAATTATAAGAGATCATCTACATGTTTCTATACATGTCATATAGACATGTATTAACGCAGTTGAATAATTACTAAATAATTATTAAGCCGCACAATTAGAACTAGATATTAATTAAATCTAATGAAATATTAATTAGTACTACAAGTATTAGTAAATTACTAAAATTTGAGTTGATTGAGATGTTAACGTGGTAATTATACCAAAGCGTTGATTGAAATATTTTAACGATTTAACTATAAATAAAGCTCAGCTCGCATTGAATCGGAATGAATCAATATATCGCTCCAGCGATGGAAAGGAATTCCATGCAGTGACGAGCGCGTTTGTGGCCGGTGTGCGAGTTGGCCGTTTCTCTCTTCGCGGAACACGCGCGCGTTAATGAGGGAAACAACAATTTCCATGAAAGTTGAGTAAAGTCGTTGTTTTGCCACGTAGGTACGTAGGTATCTCGACTTCCTTGATCGAGAAACCGGTGCCGATGTGGTAATTATAATTGTTCTTTCGCTCGCCTTCTAATTGCCAGCAAATGGAAATCATCTGCTTGGGATAATATCGATCGTGCTTGAAAATACGCCTCTCAATTAATAGTTGTGATATCATCGACGTTATCAACTCGAAGAGAAACTAGAAGAACAGGATATTACACAGCGCGCTGTTTTGCAATTCTTATTGGGAAAACCGAAATGCAATTACATCGGAGAAAAATTCCAGTAGAAAAACAAACGTTCAACGCGGCTATGTTCAGTACGGCTATAAAACGGAACTTTGAAATGCAGTTATCGATCGATAAATCATTCGTATTACGTGCATGTGCAACAATAAATGTCGCAAAGACAAGATAACACGATACAGAGTAGAGTGGCGAGAATAATTCCGCTCAGCGTTTATGTGCGTACGATAGTAGCAGCAATATGTGTAACCCTCGAGTTATTTCCGCGCGTAAGAACTGCATTCTAAATTCTTTATTCGCTTTTGAAATAATAAATGTGTGTGCAATACCGTTCAGATAATTTTATTCGTCTCAACTTGAATTTACTCAGAAAAAATTCGAAAGATACTTATTCCGTTCTAGACAGACTTACTATATTTGTACTATAATATTTTAGAACCATTTATTTTGATATTAATAATATTCAGAATAAGAAATTCATTAAATTCTAATATTTCTATTTTCGGAGGTTTTGCATACTTTATTAGATGACAAAACGGTGACGTTGTGATCGCGGTTTATTCTTGTGCTCCTTGTAATTTATCTTATTAATTGTCGGAGAAACATATTATTCAATGTATTTAATGCATATTCGCAAAGGTATACTTTATCACTGCGTGATAGGATTATTATTAAATAGCGATTTATGCGAGTGCACAGTAGTCGAGTCGCGATAGACTTGATAAACTGCGTCCACGCACAATTACACGACGTCTGGGCACGGTGAGAGATTAATTGCGATTACTTCAGACGATGCGGGTAATCGATCCGCAGATAATGACGCACGAGGGAAGATAGAAAACATGAGAGATGAGAAACGTGACGAGAAAAAGCTCATAAAGTCATCCGAGAAAACCATTCAATGTAAATGTTGCGCGGTAGTGCTGTTACGACACGCACTTTGTAAGTGCCCGATCGTAATGCACACCTAAGTGCGTTATGAATGCCATTACGAAGCGGCGTGTTGTGGCACATACGGAATTGACTGCGGTTACCATAAGCGCAAGTGTCATAGAGGAACGTCAGGTAACGGTGTAACGCCGATTGCTTCATTTTATGCCAATAATTACGCGCAATTGATTCGCATACTGGCAATTAAATGCGGTTATAAAATAAAAGAATGAGAGACAAAGTAACGCGCAAAGTTTACGCAATGCGTGTAAATTGTCTTCGATTCATGTTTGTTCCACAACAGCAACAGAAATTTAATGCAACATCGGACGATGATTACATCTCGCCTCAAAACGCAAATAGAACTATTTTGCGCAGCCAGTCGGAAAATTAGACGCGATTAGCATAAGCGGAAATTCGATAAAGTCTAAGTGGGCGCGATCGAGCGCACCATAAATAAAGTCGCGGCACAAAATTGAAATCTTGAGTTTTCCAACTCGCACGGGGGCTTGGAGCGGCGCCAAATCACGCGGCGTCTCGCCCCGTACCGGTTTTATTACACCGGGACGTTTACTACGTTATATCTCGCGTAGTTATGTGCCGAGCACTTCGATGTATCACTTTTGACGATCGTGTGCGCGTATGGTTGTTTTCTATTTTTCAGAATAATTTCGAGTTTATACATAGCGCGCGAATAGCGTTCTAGAATTTAAATCAACTTGTTATCAATTATTAAACACGTGCTCCATTATTCTGTTTTCATCGTTGATAAATGTTTCTTTTTTTTTATGTGAAATATAGTTTACGTGAGAAAAACGTGATATATTTCTTTTCCGTGATTTGTAACTTTCTTGTATTATTAAAGAAACACGCGATACATCGTCATGTAGATATTATTTACGCATTCCGATGCCGCAGAAAAGTACAGCCTGCAAACATATATAACTGTATGTACATATCTTAACTGTAAATCCCGAGCGTTCACGGACGCATAACAACTAATTGCTGACAAGATGGTGGTGGTAATATCTCGGATGCGCCTTTGACTAACCGTGATTTTACGACGCGCGAGAATTTTCATTTCAAATGGCATTTTAATTACCTACTCACTTAAAGTGAGACTGACAAAAAATCTGAGAAGTGTGGAAAGATCTAATTATAAAACTATTTCTTCTCGAAAATGAATACATTATATAAAAGCAGCTAAATTTTTACAAGTTTTCTTTTTCTTTCTGATTCTTAACTGTGATGTAATTCCCTCGTAATTAATTTTAATTCACCGACTCCCGCGCACAAGAGACACCGTCGTCAGAATTGATGAATCAAACAACGTTCTAATTAATGACCCACCGCATCTTACTCGTTTTCCCATCGAGGGCTAGGCAAAAATCAGATTCAATGTTGAGCACTCGTGAATCCGGATATCGCGGAAACCGATCCCATTAATTCCGTGTTATCAGATAATTCGTGATGAAAGGGGCCAGAAGAGAGACAAGAAAACGGGAACCACCGACGTCACGCCGTTGCCGATCGAGGAGAGAGATCAGCTTTTCTCGTTCTTCTTCTGTGAGGGAGGGCGACGTGGCACGACCCGACGGGGACTGAGAGCTAATGATTAATCGACGACCCGACATTAAAATAGACACCGAGTACAGGATCCCCGAGCGACCCGATGCGTGAGCGACAGCCGCGATTTGGAGGTTCGCCAAAGTTCGGACCGAGGCGAAAGCATCGACGAACACCACCAGGAAGGATGGAAATAGGCGATTAGGCAGATGCGAGATCAATTTGGAAAATCTCCCGCCGCGATTTGCCTTATTGTAGCCGCAAAACTGCTGCAATGCTCACGTGCATCGCCAAGAAAAACATCCGTGCAATATCGTACAGTTAAAATCCAATACTTGCTATTTATGCGCGTATATTTTGTGATTTAAGAGAAAACATTTTCTTCGTCCTATTTTCAAAAATAAAGATGTCATTGAAACTTTAACGACATCCTATTCCCGCTCGAAACTAGAAGATACATCCAGTTAGATAAAGTTTCGATATTAAATTATATATATTATATCAATTATTTAAGTTTTCTTTTATAAAATTCCTCTTTCAATATTTTAATTATCATACTTACTCTATAGATTTAATGGAAATTAAAAATAATATCTTTGTAAGAAAATAATATTGGTTTTCTCTCGCGAAAAGTTTCGAGAAAGAGAGAGAGAGAGAGAGAGAGAGAGAGAGACTCGCACATGTAAAATAAGCTGGTATTAAAATAAACTGAAAATAACATTAGAAAATTGAAAGAGGTGTGTCGTTCTTCTTTCCGCGCTAGGCGAAGAAACGTCAGGACGATATTTTAAAGTATCTCTCTACGTAAAGAGCGCGCGCACGAGATGTGTGCGTACTATTCCTGGACGGCAGTTATTATCTGTCATCGCCGGCGAATCCTACACACATTCGAGCGTTGAATTCAATTTATCGCTCGCGTTTAGCAGAACAACGGTAATTTACTGGCTGTTACCGAGGCGCTCGCTCGAAAAAAATGAAGTTTAAACTCGACAATAATATGTTATCGTCGAGATACATTACAATAGATTAGAAAAAACAAACTTTCGCGATTTGTTAAAAAATGATAAATAGCGCGACGACTTATCGCAATTTAACGATCGTTAACATCTCGGTTCTCTCGTTTGGAATCGGCGAAAATACGAACGCGATTCTCTAACGTGTTCATATTAATGTGATAAATGCGAACGACCTCGTCTTGATTCATCGCGCTTTCGACGGTGCCAGAGAGAAAAAAAAACAGAAAGAAAGAGAGAGAAACCTTTCCGAGAGGTGACTCGAGAAGGTATTTCGAGAGTCTCGTAAGCCATTAAATCACCCGATACTTTGTTACAGCCTCTTCTCCGTCATACTTTTTTTCTTACGTGACAGAGAAGAGTCGGACTCGGGCGCCGGCTAAATCGAGCTTTTTTCCGCGAATTCGCATAAAGATCGTCTTGTCCGGTTCGCGCGTAGTTCGATACTACGCAGTGAGAAATTATTTTAAGTACATTACTCACGATGCATCTGCCCGAAATAATTCGCAGAAATTACGTAGCCGAAATATATTTCATCAAAGTGCAACAAGCCTTTTAAACTTCGTGCTGCAAAAATAAAAAGCTAGTTATCACTCGTCCATTATCTACGTACGGATTGGTCGACGTGCTTGAATTGTGTGCGAGTTAACCGGTAACTGGGTTAACACATCCTTCTTGCGGTATAAATCTCGCCGCAGTATATCGTGGTGAGAAGCAACTAAATGCAAATACGATGGTTTCCCGCAGTTAAAATATCGATTTTCACAATTAATGTACCAGTTTCAGATTAAATACTTGATGAAGCACATTCAAAGACATGAAAATCGCGAAAACAATTCAAAGACAAAAAGATAAAATTCTATTTTGTTTAAACTCTGAAATCATTGGAAAAGCGAAAGAAAATGTTCACACAACAAATAAAGTTCGACGATTTTGTATTTCAAAATTATTTTGTAATACAAAATATTAGTGTATAAATAATATAACAAGCAAATCAGAAAGAGAGATGCTCGCTAAGTTTAGACAGTGAGAGCTCGCAAGGAAAATCGCGCGTTAATAGATCGCACCGTATCCACTTCTAGAACTCCGTCGACAGATTTGCAACACGCAAACCAGCGCGCAACGCTATAATTACGCTTTCGCCGGCGGCGAATTAAGCGGTGCACTTTCGACACAATGTGCACACGAGCGATTGTTGAAAAACGCGTGCATACGCGTGCGTGTCGCAATCTCACGTTCCACGCTTGTCTCACGCGGAGAGATGCATAATTGCATCGTTGGACGTTTCTTTCCGCGTGACGGATAACGCGCTCGATCGCGCGCGAATTGACACGACAACGTATCCCATGAGCTTCGCGCACGTTGTTTTCACGGAAACAAAACGAGCGTACGACGCGCGGCGACACTTTGTCGCGCCGCACAGTGAGGCAGAATGACAATGTTTTGTGTAAAATATATTTTAATCAAAAACACTATCCAATCGCTTTTTTTTAAATTTTTTATTTAAAAGCTAGAAATCACAGCAATGATTTTTGATATTTGATTTTTGCTCAATAATGTTACAAGTTGAGTGTCAAGATTTACTTGTAAACAGGTGTAATGATATCACTTGAATTACATCCTGGGCTATAAATCGAATGCAGATGCTGCTCATCAGCATAATTATGATTTCAGATAGGCAGAGGCTCATTCGTTCGCGTAATTCAATTAAAATGAAATAAAGCTGCCGAATTATATTTGACACGATCGTATTTACGCCAATTTCCGTATTTATGCCAACTTCCGCTTTTTGCGCTACGAGAAATTCTCGTCCGCTCGTGTCTGTCATAATGCCAAGAATTTGTCGTCGTTTAATCTATATCGCGCGACACACACACAAATACACATACACATACACAAGCTGGCGTGTATGTCAACATAAATGAGAGCGAGCTCACGATGTGCCGACGTTCGGGAAACGGGCGTTCATAAAATAATGACGTCAATCGTAAAAACGCTCGTAAAACCTTCGTATCCAGTTAACGAAACGGCTCTGGTATATAGCTTACGACCCTCGCGGGCTCTCAATGGGATAGAATGTAACTGCCAAAAGTGCGTTTGAGCTCTAAAAAAAAAGTAAGAATAGAAAAAGCTATCAAAAGTCCCGCACTTGTGCAAACGTCAGAAAATTTCGATTTCGGTCGCTACGAAGAAGAAATAAAATTTATATCCCCGTGTTATCGCGACTTGTTATTTATACAGGAAATTCCATTTACGTAGATATTGCATTAGTTTTCTAATTTTTCAAATGTTTGCATTGATCTCAGTAAACAACTTGTGACTCGCTTTCGCAAAAAGAAGTTTCCTTGAAATTCTATCTGTTAAAGAGATATATATAATACATTTACATTTACACACACACACACACGTATTATTGGACTATTAAAAGTATATTATAAAATTACGAGATTATGTGCTGAAAAATTAAATTATATATTTGTAAAAAACATGTTCGATCAAGCGATTGCCGAAGAATGTCCTGAGAATTTCAGGAGCGACGGAAAAGGTAGAATGCGCAAGGAAAGGTGTGGCAGATCGAAAAGGATGCAGGCTGACGAGGTTTGCACTTTCTCGTAGAGATGACGTTTCTATTCCTAAGAATTCACTACGCTATAGTTCGCAACTGTGTCTGCACGTTCATTAGTAAGTCTCTTCTTGATAGGACAGAAATCTATTTTCTTTTTCTTTTTCCTCGAGAACTGCGTTGCTACAGTGCGGCCAGTGTGAATCACGTGAGTGAAGGCGAATCGTTCCTTTCAGTAATTATATCTCTTACAAATTGTGCGATTGTCTTTGATTTACAATACCAATCTCCTCCCGACAAGCATAATACACGCGAGATAATTGCCGAACTGCTATCGGATTCAGTGAATCCTCACGTTTCGTTATTTTACATCACATTTCGCGTCACTGCAAAATCGTGTTTACTACTAACTCATGATGAAATAGCGTTTTTTTCTATTAGTCTTTATGACATATCTTATCCGTAATTAACCGAAAGAAATCGTATGCGAAAATTGCTGCCGATTTAAGAAATGCGAGATTCTCAGAAGATGTCTCAATCAGCGCGATCACATGTTAACGGCTTTAAAAGACATGTCGCAAATATCGCGAGTCTTGACATGCGAGACTTCGCGTTCTACAGATAATCTCAAATAAATACACACTTGCAGCTCTCAAATCTTTAGAAAATATTAAAATTATAGATGGGAAATATATAATTATGATATTTAAAAAGTGTCACTTAAATTGTAATTAAAGTTTAATTGTGCAGATTTAATTTATTGCACAAAGCTAAAATCCTTGTTGAAATTGTATCTCGCAAATGACAAAACACACAAAAATCTAAAGTTTTACAAAAAATTTCACTGGTTGGATTATGTAGTTTCAAAGTCTGCGACGGGGCCGTTGACAGATTCTGACAACGCCGGATGCTGCCAGCATTTCTAAGATTGCGAATATAACGCGAATAATGTAAACGACGTGAACAACAGGTTTCTCAAGTGAAAGCAGATGCGCGTTTGGCCGGCCAACAAATCAACGTACAAAAGGCCGTTGTCCCGAAACAACGGCAATCTTGAGCGGAGAGCTTCTCTCAATGACTATTTTGACATTCAGTTGGAAGACGCTGACACTGTCGGCATTGAGAAATTTCTGTTCACTTATCGATACTTATAAATAGTCTGTTAAATTCTGACTGAAAGCATTTAATACACAGCTACAAATGATGAAATATTTATATAAATGCCAACAAATATATAGTCCAATGATATGATTGATATAAGTAAACACATAATGACGCGACCTTTTAATTGAAACAATATCGCGTCTCCAATTCGTGGACTCGATGAGTCCTTCACTGTACTCGCTGAGCGTGACATTTCGCACAAATTGCTGTTTCATTAATTTCATTGATTCGGCCGGCTCGTTATTCCAGAAATTGCGTACGCTTCTTTCTCTTTCTTCTTTCTCTTTCTTTCTCTCTCTTTCTCTTGAAAAGCTTTTACTGTAATCTTCTTCCTTACGAACGAGTCACGTACTTTGAAAAGAACAGATGCAAAAATTGCAAATTTAACAAAAGTAAAAAAGAAAAATATTGTCTGTGGGTAAAAAATAATTTTTTTGTAATTGTAAATAGAGAATAGTTCAGCAAGAAAAATTTAAATGGAATGTAAGTTGGAAACTGAACACGTGCGCACGATTCGTTTGAAAATATCTCGAATGTGCGCATCGAAAAAGTATTTGGAGCGAATAACGTCTTATCACTTCAGATGTAACTGTATCTATAATTCTAGGGGGAGTAACGTCACCGTTATTCTTATCGAATAAAACTTACGCGCTCGGATAAGTCGAATGTACGTTTCTCTCAAACTTCTGCAGATACGGCGGGGAAGCGTACCACACACGCGGACACGTGCGCAAGGGCTGACGAAGGACGTAACTCGGAGGAGATATAAAGTTCCGGGAAAGCTTCGGTTTCTTCGTATCGCGTGCAGTTCAATGCGGCAGCCTTTTACAACCCTCTCCCTCCTCGTTCCCTCTTTCCTTGTTCTCGCTTCCACGAAACCTCTATAATGCCAGTGTTTACGGCAGTTTTATACGAAGATGAATATGCTTGTCGTTTCTATTCTCCGCAGATCGCAAGACTGACAAACAATAAAGAAACAGTTTTTTTACGGAGAAAATGCTAGAGATGCACGAACGATGAAATGTGAGAAAAAGTAGTGTAGCGTAACTTGTTTCGTCATAAAATTGATTTCTCTTACAAATTGATTCCTTCTCGCGTAGTTTACGTCTCTCAACAGAGTAAGCGAACCTATAGTTAGTATCCCTCCAATGATTGGCACTTATTGAATTTTTTCTAAGTTCTTTCGATTTTGAGATACTTGAGAACTTAATTAAAAATATATATACCACATCAACCTGGTTTTTGCTCGTATTGGCCCATTTCCTACTGTTATCAAATTTTTGTCTTCCAAATTTTTATCTCTTCGCGCGCGTGAATTTCATGTGTCGATCACTTTCCGTATTAGAAGAAAGATCGATCGCACCTGCTGAAACGAATATGATTGAAAATTATTAAGGGTTTTGAAATCGATGATGATTTATTGACAGAGAGAAGTCTGTGTTGAAAAATTAATTGCATAATACAAACGTAATGTCGATGACGGGCTGTTCGAGCAAAGTGATAGTGCGTCGATCGCGGGTGTCATTTTAATAGCGTCGATCTCGCGGCGTGTCATTTTGATAAAATCGATCATTCTCGCCGTATTGCTCCGAATACGTCACTTATTTTCAAGTATTTGCCAAACGGGATTAATGGAGATATATAAACAACCGCTTTTCGAGTTAAACATTTATTAGAATTACACGGAAAATGTAGAGAGATAGAGAGAGAGAGAGAGAGAGAGAGAGAGAGAGAAACGGAGAGGAACGTAATAAATAACGACAGTTAATGAAGAGGGATAGAATCGATGGCTATTACGGCAATTTAATTATCACTGTTGACCGACACTGTATTGAACGTACTTCGACGTTCAATTTGCTAGGCTGCTCAAAATAAGCTCTATTATTGTCTATCTACGGTGAAACGAAGAAAAATATTGCATTACTTGATCTTACGTACATGTCACTTGAACAATTCGTATACGTACGTGATTTTTATTGCGTCAAATTATAATTGTATCTCTTATTTTTAAGAACATGTTTATAATATATATACTTATACATATGATATATCTAGATATGTAATCGTCGGTTAGTTTTAGTGTCACCGACCTGTAGATAGAAATCTCTCGACGCGGAGAGCAACTCTTCCGGGATTCTGAATAGATTTAATACGATATGTCATCGTTATGAAACGTATCTTTCGCGACGTTTCTGACAGGAGAAGATCGAGAGAAAGATAAGTGAAAATAAACTCACAGAACTCACGGTTTCTCGGATCGACCGGGAATAGCGAATAAAAGGGAACATGTGTGTCGGCGGTTAGCGCGGAAGATCCCTCTCGATTTGCATTTATGACATCAGCGACTAATGTTCCCGTCTCGGACGAACCTGTTCCACATCGCACAGGAGATGAGTAACGCTTGTGACATCAACCCCCATTAGACGATACCTATATACGAAAAGTCTGACGGCTCACGTGGTTCATTGTGATCAATCCTCACGCGTTGCCAAAGTGAATACTTATTTCATTTATTTTTGAATTCCCAACAAATATCGCGTGACGATACAATGTCGAGAAGTCAAAGAACGGAGACAAGCGAGAAAATTAAATCTTTTTTTTTTTATTGTTTCTCGTTCGAGAAAGGAAGACAACGTTTTATTTCTTGTCGAAAACGTTATACAAAACTGTCAATAAGAAAATACTGATTTCATTTTGACAAGTCGTATACCGCCGTTATCGCGCGATCTAGAACTGTCAAGATAAATATTTCTGCACGTTGATTCTACAAGAAAGTGAATAATGAGTACCGAAGCTAACAATTCTTCTCAGATATAACTGCATTGCAGAGAAAGACGCTGTTAATAAAACCAGATATATACGGGTATTCAAATATGTCGCATCCAACTTTTTTTTTGCATCGCAGAAAGAAAAATAATTGTTCAATAATCACGGATAATTAGAGAAATCCGTTAAAGTACAGCAGAATCGTTTAAATGTTCTCAGGATTTTCAAAGATTTTTTTCTCGTCGAATAAATATTTATATCTCTTATACACTTGTGAAGCGTAACTGAATAGAAAATAACGATTTTTGTTTAATTTCGCGTAAGTTTTTTATTAGCCAATGAGTAATATTTTATTTATTAACGTATATTATTGTTTTTTAACGTTTCGATATATAGCTATTAAAAATCAATCACTTTGCAGAAATGATCGGACAGAAAAGAAACGTATTCCATAAAAAATTCTTATTTAATTTTATAAAATGTTCTCTTTGATGAAAACTTAAAATAAATTTAACATAGAAAATCAATAGTTTATTCATGCGTTTAAATACCGAGGACAAGAGGAAACGGCCAGTCGCCAAGTGTGCGACAAATTGAAAGGCAGATATCGATTGTTGCGTTAGATTATTGCTCGTCTAGCAGAACCTGTTCCGCCATAATCGGTGAGTAACGCATGACATCAACCCCTATTAAGTGCGTTTGCATCGGTTTATGCAAAACTTTCATACATACGACCTCGGGTAAGAGAGAAAGAGAGAGAGAACTCTTTTATCGGTGTCAATCAAGTCACATTTAAAACAGGAATAAGGTCAGCCATAACTAGAGAAGCGTTTAAAATTTATTATATATTTATTATATATTTATTATGCAATATTATCAAAAAAATTATTTTATATTATCAAACAATTATTTAACCAATTATTTAACTGATAAAAATCAATACCAAAATATTAAAACCAAGTTATACAAAACTAAAACTTGCATTTGTGGATATATTTATAATTCAATAAATTTTTTTTCAAAATCTTTTAAGAGTTAACACTGATATCGCAAAATATACTAGATATTTCCGAACAATTGAAAATATGTTGCAATTTTACATGCAAATACAAGTTGAAATGTAGAATTGCATTTTTGCATACGAGACTCCGTTTTCGAGAAAACTGAGTTAAAAAATGGAAAATTAACATCATATTTACATTTTGATACGCTTGAATGATCTCTTTTCATTTTATTCTACATTTCCGATTTGATATTTGTATGCAGAAAGAGTGCGTTTTCGGTTGTATTACCAGTTTGGAAACACTCTGTGTAATATTAGCGGGAGATGCTGCGTATTTGATATAATCCTTACGCACTTCCCTATGAATAAATTTGAAAAACTCTGAATTTATAATTCATTTTTGGAAAGAATTAATATCGTGTCTACGATTCTCGTGAGATCGATAATTTTAATGCAGCATTGTATACGTATATGTTTATATAAATCGCTTATGCATATGGTAATTCGCCAGTGACGCACGCGGATCCCTCGCGAAGAATCGTCATCCTTCGCGCGCGAGTTATCAAGAATTTTTCTTGCGCGCGTGATTGATCGAACAGCCGATTCACTTCCGCTGCGTCGAACTTTTTATGCGTATGCAAAGCGAGAGCGCGTGTCTAAATCGCGAACGAATGACGAAAAGAGGAAGCTGTCGCCATCGCGGAGAAACTTTCCCTTCTTCATCGAGCTCCATTTTTGGCGCGCATATTGATACACGAATAACAAGCACATATAATTACACACATATAATGAGTCAGAGAACGCAAAACACCTTCCTACGCGATACATCTCAATATGTTTTTTTTATCTGGTAGAAATGATTCATATACTCTTCATCTTTCATCTCGACGATTATCCGATTATCCTAAGCTTCAAAATCTATCTTGCTCTGCGCGCCTGCTTTTGACGTCTTTGCTCCGGGAGTTTCTCATCGATCACGCGCGTATACGACGTAATGTACTCTCATTTCGCGTCATCATCGATTTTTCACCCGACCTCTCGAGCGTGTTCCGAGAGAAAAGTTGTACGTTTCCGTGACGCACAGACCGATTCCGGGAGGTAACTTAAAGAAGTCCCGTGCGAATTCTCCCAGTGAGTATTTCACGAAAGACGGATGTTGCAGCTTCGAAAAATACGGCATTCATGCGGAGAACAAGAAGAAAAGAAGAGGGGGAGAGAAAAAGAGAGAGAGAATAGGTCGCGTGTGTGCGTTCTCTGCAATTTCGACGTCAGTTTGGGGATGTACGGGGCGATATGGTTTTGCGCCATTCTGACATCAGGAATGTGAGAACGTGATTCCTCGCTTCCCACGATTCTTATTTCGGAGACACGACACTCCCGACGATCGCTCGCAAAGTCGAGAACACCGCTACGCTGAGAGATGTTCCTTAAATCTCTGGTAGCGAATTCCACGCATTCTGACGTGTTCCACTGCGAATAATGTAACGTAACGAATACTTCTCGGAATAAAAATTGCAGCGGAATGCAATAATTGCACAACTTGCTTTTCTTATATTTTATAGAGTTTATTGCTATTTTTCAGAAAGAAAAAAAATCTCGGCACACAAATCAGATCTTAAATTTACTGGGAACAATTTCTATTTTTTCTCTGTATGTTACAAAGTTATAAATAATTGGAACAACCGTCAGTATCTTTACGCTTTGACGGACTCACTATATGATTAAGCATGTTGAGAGCAAACAATAAATTCAGATTTATCTTTCTTTATAAGTACAGAATCAATGATCCAGAAGATTGCATGGCGTTACGAGTTGTAGGCAGATTTAAATCGGAGATCTTCCAAGAAAGTTTTTCACGACGACCGCAGTTACTTCCGCAATGAGCTAAACGTTGTCGTTTCGAGGTAAACGAGGGAAGAAGGATAAGATAACTGAAGAAGAAGCGCACTGTTCGGGATTTCGACGTCACTTTGGCAGGGCGCCATACTCTCTCCCTCGAGCCGTTCAGGCATGCAGAAGCGTGGGAGTGGAATTCCCTGATTCTCACGAGCCTAATTTTAAAATCGCGTCGCTGCTGCTCCCGACCGGCCGGAAGCTGAAATCACAAATTTGGAGCACTGACCTATTTTTTCTTTTTTGACCGCGATAATACATAACTCTTGAATAAATTCACTCCGTAATTCTCGAAATCAGAGTAATTCTCGTTTATATTTTGTGTCTTCTTTTAGAAACTGCAAAATTCTTACGTTGCGTTACATATCGAAAAATATTCGAAGATGTTAAAATAGTCATTAAGACGTGAGTTCAATTGCTACAAACTCGTTTCTAATGGCATTGTTTCAATACTTAATTCTAAATAATGAAAGAGAACGATCTGCCGACGTCCTGGCAAATCCGCAAGATACACATCTCCAAAAGTGATGTTCCACGTAATCTAATTTTACACGCTTTATTTTTCCGCAAACCCACATATACCGAAATAGCCGCTTCCGAGTTATTACAGCATTGAACTAGCGCGCAAGCTTTCTGTCTTTCACAAATTCGCCTTGGCTTCGATTTTCGTCCTATCGCGTCTTCGAGAGAGGGTTGCCGCGTGTCGAAACAGAGGAAAGAGGTTCGCAACAACATTATTGCATTAAAATTCGCGTCGCATATATTTCTGGCGCAGCGCCGCGACGACCGAAGTGAGGGGGAGGATGGGATTCGGTGCAACGCGGTTTACATTTTTTCGCGCGACGGGATTCCATCCACAGCGACTCCCAATGCGTGCGCGAATTCTCGCGGCATCGTTTCGCGAGAACTCCGCCCCCGTTGCGTTCTCAGGCGTCTAACATTTTTCGAAAGCCTCGTTCATCTTCGACGTTCCTCTTGGCACCGACTCGCGCATTTTTCCGACCGAATATCATGTGTCGCGAATATTTTCAGAACACTTTGTTTACGATATATTATTTCGCCATGTCAAAATTCTCCCACTCTTTCCAGATTCGCGTTCTTCTGCAAATTTTAGTTTATTTCTCGATAAGCAAATGATATATTATTTCGCCATGTCATTCTATAAAAATTAGTTCGTACAGAATCTATTTAAAAATAATATATTTTCTAATATGTAAAAATTATGTATGTTATTAAAAATTTTTTAAATAAAAAACTTTAAACAGATAAATATATCTTTTTTGTTTTTTAATTAAAATTCGTTACAATTAACCGCGACGCGGCGAAGATGCATTAATGCGAACGGAGACGCGCTGAGGAGAATAAATTCATGATTCGATCGCGTGGGTGTAACGCTCTAACGAGTCGTGTCATTCCCGGATGATAATGTCTATAGAAGCGGGAGACAGCAGCACGTCGACCTTCGAGCCGAGCTATCCGCGAATTAACGACATTCCCGGCCGGCCTGTGTCACACAGTGACACTATATATGAGGAGACCCATGACCAGCCGCGACAGTGGCGAATCGTTTCTCCGAACCGAATACGCGAATCATGACGCATAAATTGCCGTGATTGTCCGCGCATGGCCGAGCCGGAACAAAAGCAGAGAAATTGCGAGCGGGAACTTCATTTGCGTCAGACCAATTTGTATCGAATATATTCCGAGCTCCACGTCGTAAATCGTCGCCGACGACGGTCACCTGTTATATTTTTCAATTTATATGTAATTCTTTTGAAACATGAGAATCACAAACGTGTTACGATAAAAAAGTGAAACTGCGCGTGGAATATATAAAAACTAAATTTGTTGAGACGTAGAAAGTACCAACATAAGTGCAATTCTGTAATATTTTAAATTTGCGATGTATCAAAGATGTATTCTGCATATTAGATTAATTCAGAACAATACTATAAAATAGACATCATGTGACATTCTCTCTGATACTGTTTTTCACAAAAGAGAAATGTAATTTCGAAACTTATTAATCGAAAAATTACTACGTATAGATTTGATGAAAAACAAAGAAAAAAACCAGCTTAATCGGTCATCTCGATTTGACCGCATCTATTATTCCAATCGTTATAATAGTTCGGATTGCTATCGATGTCGTAGGATCAGAGATCCGGACGGGACAGTATTTCAGGCTTGCAAAAATATAGTAGTCGCCAATTTCGGATTAACGACCACGAGAATAAGCGCCGGGCAATATTCACGGAGTGGTTTTTGCGAGTAGACAGCCGCGGTTTGTTACAGCGAGAAAAGTTGGAGTGCTCAAAGTTCTGGAATCCTATAATAAAGTTGTAACGAGTTGTTCCGAGCGTCAAGATCAGAAAATTTCGAATATCGCGTCGCGAGCGAATAAGCGTTGCTGTTGAAAATTGGATGCACGCCATACCGATGGATGAGCTGACTAATCGAATGTGCATTTCGTAGGCTTATTTCGGTTCTTCGAGGAATCTCTCTTGCAAATCTCTGCATACCTATCGTTCCATTCGTCGTTTAGTTTTTTCGTTGTACATTTCGTTTCATGAAAATAAATATTTCTTCAGGTCGTTTTTCTGGCATTTATAAAATCGAAAAATGCACCGGAAAGTGACTTTGTATAAAATATAAATGTTGACGCGCTATTAATTAAAGAGCGAGATTAGCGCTTGAGATGTGTCACACGTTTTGCGGGGAACAATTTATTGCGTTAGCACACGTCAGAGAATCTCGGAGAAAAAAAAAGTATATACATATATTATATATACGTGATTCTTTGAATAAATTATTATCTAGCTTTTAAGATTAGTTTGATAAATTTAATTTTAACAGCAAAAAGTTGTTCTCTACGTACGTATAAAATTAATAGTTGCTATCAACTGCAAGACGAAAAATATAAATTTATGTGAGAAATAATGTCTATTCCAATCGTAGTTGTTTGCTGTCAAAGATCCGATTACTTCTGACCAGGAAAACTCCGAGATCACAACGTGACTTTTGTTTATCAAATTCCGCTGATGTCACTTAGTGCACATATTGCTGCATTTGTTTATCTTAGTGCGCATTATGAATAATAATTGCCTCCCTACGTCAATTGATCCCAGGAAATGGTACGCGTTGTCATTTAATTGCGATTATTTGCTGCAACTTTGAACTTGGTTTTATAAGCCAACTTATTTGGCTTCAAATTCCGTAGAAAAAACTGACATTGCGTAAATGCCGCTATACATTAATCGTTAAAAGAGAAAACGCATTTAGCATTAAAATTACGAAAATCGTTGAAAATCAAAATCACATACAAAATGTTATTATTCTAATCAAGACATGATCTTTGTATTTCGATTTAAATTCTAAACCTTTTAGAAAGCAAGTATTTTTCAGTAAAAATCCGTATATTTAAATCAGACTTGTCGACATCTTAATTAATTAACGATGCGCGTGTTTCTGCTGTCATTTTCGCGAGCTGTTATCGATCTGTTATATCAAGCGTGTTTTATTAGCAGTTAGAAACCACTTGGTCTTCTTCTGCGCCATAAGTTCGAGCACTTTTAGCTAAGCACACAAAACACGTCCCTCTATTTGCGGAACGATTCCTGGTAAACTAGAAGCACTGGTATCTAACGAGAAACACGACTCGTGTTGCAGTAAATTATCGCACGTGATCAACCACGCCAGATTATCAATCTTGAAAGATAAATCGACTTTGTTAATTTGACCGCGTCAAGAAAAGTATCGATCGTTAGCGGGATCAAGAAACTTCGCCCGGTGAATTTTTTACATTCTCGAGGGGAAGTGCGTTCTATTTTTGACACCGAGAAAGTATCAGTCAGAATGTACGAAATAACTGCGATAAATTAAGTATTATCGTGAAAGAGCGCGCGAGCTTTCAGTTACGTAGTCTAATTTTTTATTATAATTTTGTTATTTTCGAGATTCCCTCCAGTTTTTATCTACTTTCTATAAAAAGAAAGACATGCGTTTCGATAGATTTTTCACAGTTTAATTAATTACAATGTTACAACTTGTACCTGTCAAATATTTGCAATTTTATTCTAAATGTATCTCCCCATCTTTCATATTTTTAGCATTGACAGAGAAGTTTATTTTTACTTGTCCTTCTCCGTTTTTTTCCTCCGCTTGCGTATGTACACGAAAATGAAAGAAATCTGATTATTTAACACAGCATTAAATAAAACACTCAAATTAGTTTCATGTCATCTCATCTTGCGGTATTGCTTAATTATAACATGAGTCATATTTTCTAATAACATTGGACGAATGTCAAGAAAGTGTAGACGATGTGTCAGCGGATGTTCAGCGATTAATCACATGTGACTATGCTCCACATTTTTCGAAAAGTACATCTGAGAAAATATTGACGATCGATGGTGAATTCCCTCGGCGTTTTGCGACGAAATTCCATTTACGGATTCTTCCGGCCACGATGCATCGAATGGGCGTCGAGTGCTTTCGGATGAGCACACAAAACACGTACTCGTATTTGCGGAACGATTTCCAGTAGCCGCGCGACGCCGTTTCGCGGGAAACACTCAAACGATCTCGCGAAAGAACGGTCTCGAAATAAAATGGCGCCGCGCGAAGATGTTTGTTCCGTGCAAATTGCAGAGAATTCTCAGAACAAATTCCGATAAGCAATGCAGTAGTTGCAATGTTCGAACGATTTCCGAAAGATGTAATCGATTTTAGCTGAGTTTGTAAATTCAGAAAACACACGAATCTGTTATTTAGCATTATTTACATTCAAAAGCAAAATGGATTTATGGTGTTTCGATGATCTTTCAAAATAAATTCTTCGTCAAACTTCTCGTTTCAATTTAAACTTATTTCGTGAACGCTACACAACGAGAACGGCGCTAACAAAAAAAAAAAAAAACGAGCTTTGACCCAAATGGCGCGAGCAAAATGAAACGTTCGATTCTGTGCGGATTCTTCGATTGGTACGAGGAATCGTTCCCGATTCTAGTGCCGACTCCTGGAACGGATCCCAATAATGGAAACTGTTTTACAGCCGGCGAGAAATTGCCGGAATACCGCGACTCCCCGATGGAATTCGCGCGAGAAGGTGATCAGCCGGTAGAGAAAAGGCACAAAATATCGTTCGATGCGAAAGCAGAAGAAGAAGATATTCTCCGCGCGTGTAAGGATTCGCTTTGGAATCCCGTTCGATAATTCATGGGGGAAAAAATCGCGCTTTTCCAGGAAACGGTCCGTTTGCAATGAAGAAAACGGATTACTTTTTTTTTAAAGAATATATCTTTTATATATCACTTTTCTTTTTTCTTCTTAAAGAAGATTAATGGCTTAATGCGCATTTTCGAAGATTGTTACTAATCACGTCACTGATAGATCAGCGGTAACTCCCAATCGGATTCGCTTTGCAGATAATGATGATGTAATCGGAAAGACAGAAAAGTTATCGTACAATCAGTTCGATAGTATACACATAAATAATCTCCGATGGCTATGAAATGAAAACGAATATATACCGATAAAAGATCGCAAACATTTTACATACATATATATTGATTGCTTATGTTGATTATAATTATCTTCCAAGTGCGACATAGATTTTCAAGAGACGTTGGATTATTTCAGTACTGTTATCTTCGCACAACTATTTCATTATTCATCTAGATCTTTTTTAAGTAATCCCATTTACATTTAGTGTGATATTAACATTTCTTCTATCTATAAGTAAGCTTCTATAAGATCTCTCACCTCGACCCGCGGCTACATCAGTCGCAAGCTTCCGCCGGAACAGGAGAACAAAAACAGCAAGACGAGTACCTCTTTAATTATCCGTCTGCCAGCAGCAACTTCGCTCCAGCAGAGAAAAAGCGGGTAAGCGCCGAGTGAAAGAGACCGACTTGGCGGCCTCCTTCATTCAGGACTCACCGAGCTACGTGATTTTCAGTCTCCTTCAAGGCCCGTCGTCAACGACGGTTCTTTCCATTCAAGTCTTCTTACACCAACGGCATACGCGTGTTCCTCAGAAAGAAACTTCTTGATATTCCGTTGGCGCTCATGCGTTTCAGCCCGCAGTGCTGATAATATCCGCCTGAACGAGGTCTGATGCCCTCGCGGAGGCCCATGTCCCCACCATTCGCGCGAGACGGCTTCGTAGGGCTCCGGTCGCGTTACGTGGACATAAAAGGCAACCCCACGGCCACGAGAGGATCTCTCTGACACATTGACACGGCCACTCGAGCTTACGTAGATTCCTCTCTTTCCTCCCGCTCTCCGCTCTCATCGAAGTTTTCTTTCTTTTCTCTCATTTTTCTTTGAACCATCCGAGCCTTCTCCGGATCGCCTGTCTGTCTGCTCTATCTTCTTCTTCCTGATACTGCAACATCCTGTCTGCCATCTAATCGCTTAGCCAGCGATCGCGCTGACTTTTTTTTTCTACCCGTATTCCGTTTCATCGTGCGACGGCACTATGGTATTCGGGGATGTAAGTTGCGGTAAGGGGTGATGTTACAACGACATGAAGAAGTGAGAATCCGCTGTATATACACGCGATGCTTTTGTACGTACAGTAGATACTGATATGTACAGAGAAATAAAGAGATTTAGTTAGGTTGTGACCGTTGTATAATCTGAGACTGCAAAAGAATTTAAAAGAACTTGATAAAGCGGCTTGAAAAAGCGAAACACGTAATGAGAAGTGGAAACAATAACTGCATTAATGAATGTAGCTGCACTGCCGCTACTATACTGTGTTATCGTATCGAGGCGTTTTATCTCCGATTGTAAGCTAATTGTTCTTTTTGTGCAGAGTAACTCCGTTATTTGCGCCGGATTTTACATCGCACAAGTCAGAAAAAATAGAAGTAAAGACATCGCTTCATATTTTTCGTGCGCAATATCATATGAACTAAAGTAAAATATAATCTAAAATAAAATTATCTTCACTTCGCAACTACAGGACAAACGTCTAAAAGAGCGTCTTCGGAGAAAAACTCTCATTCTTCTTCATTTTATTTACAAATTCTTCGAAAAAAATTTCCGAGAAGAATCGTACAGACCGGTTGTCTCTTTTGCTTTTTTTTTTTCGAAGCCGTTAACACGTGCCATCCATCCCTAGGAAGTCGTCGCAGGAGTACTCAATGACTCAGCCCGTCTTGGAAAAATAACCAAGATCTTCCCGACAAACAGCGCGCGCGGTAAAATAAAAAGCGCAATCCGGGTCCTGCCGAGGAGCAGGTTGCGCTTCGTTATTCTGTCACCGGCGTACGGCGAACCTACTTCTGTTCGAGCGCGAGCGAGATAACTTCGTCGCAAGCGAGACAAACGAAGTGGACGAAGCAAACCGCTCTCGAATGGTGAGGTCGAAGAGAAGGTAAAAACGGGGAGATCGACGAGAGGGAAGGAGACCGAGAAAAGGCAAAGGACGACCGAGAAGGAGAGAACGCGGGTCCATGCGGGACGAGAAAGTGAGACGAAGAGATAAAGGAGACCGAGAGAATAATAATAAAGAGACAAGGAGGCGAGATAATATACGGCGCCGCTCTGGCGTCCATTCATGCTTTTTACTCGTTAACGGTTGGAAATTGCGCGCGCTTGGACCAGCTAGGCCTTTCGTATCACCTTGCCTCACATGCCCAACCCGACCTTCCCTTACCATCTCGTTTCTTTCCCGGCATCTCTCTTTCGCCATCGATCTCGCTGATCTAGTTGACCCGCACAGAGAGAACACGTGTGTAGCACCACGACTCGCGGAGACTAGTCGGAGAATTCCTCTTTCGCTTTATTCGTTCCTATGGGATTCGCGGCTCGCCAGATGTGCGTCTAACGCGGGAAGGGATGATGACTTAACTCGCGTTAGGTCAAGTAACCGTTGAGCAAGTGTAATATCACAATGATTATCTAGCCGAGTATTACATAAATAATAAGTTAGATTTTACAAAATCAATCAAAGGAATTTATTTCAAAATTTAAAACAATTAAATTTCACATTTATTACAGCTGAAGAATTTCCAGAACATCGGAGAAATAAGCAATAATAAATTGTATTATTAATTTGTTAAATATTTTGCGTCATCACACATATATTATTTATTCCAATGATAGATAATTTCCAACGATAGATAATTTGTTTTTTTACCTTATTATCTATGATGCTTTCTACTTTCTCAAGGAATTAACTAACTCCGATGCGCGCACACGCAAACAAGTATGCATACGAGTATGCGAGTGTTGCATCAGCGAGCTTCTCTCTCACCTTATTCGCTCCTAATACTTCGGAACTAGTCACAGTTTCGAACTATCTACTAGTCTTCTCTATGAGACGCACATAAACATATACTCTGCACGTATGTACTCCACGTATGTGCTAACACATAAGTTTTCAATGAGTGTATATTTTTTTCGTACGCGATTACAGTTTTAAAATTGGCAACATCATTTACTCAGTTATACTCACTTCAAGTTCTATGTATTTCTATGTAACTAATTAAACGCGCATCAAATGTCGTGTCTACAGAGAAAATAATTTCATTAAACCTTGATTATCACACGCGATTCCAGGCATATCGATAGGATCGCATAATTCGCGATCGTTTTCTCGATGGACGGATAAATAACCCGATGATTTCGATCTGGCGATCAGAGCCATCGTTGTGAAACTATTCAGGAAATCACACGAGCGTTGAATTACAGTCGTTAGAGGATCATTTTCTCGCGCGCTTGAGTATCGATAAATCGCGCAGGAAACTAACTCGCGCTTTTATTAAAATAACTCGCGATGTAAAGCTAACATCGCTTTTTTTTTGTTTAATATTTTCAAACGCGCGTTTTTCAGAACGTATTAAAATCATGAAAACATAAACGCAATTCAACGCAATAATATAATGACAGAGATATATATCTCGCGATGTTGAAAACCGCGTTGGCGGAGAATGATCGATTTCAAATTCTTCTATTAAGGAGCAATGTATTTGTCAATCGATCTGGTTCAGAAAACAAGACCGTTCAGCTATATTACTCTCAATTATCTCCTTATTATCAACGAGAAAAATCGTCGAAAAAGAGTGAATTGGCGTGGCAAACGCAAAGCCGCGTTGCGTCAATAATGCGTCGGCGAAAATAATCGATGTAAATGCAATATATTACACGAAACCCGCATAGCGCACATCGATTTGTCAGGCGCTCCGCTTTCGAGAAAATAACGTCGTTAAATCAACCTTCAATTATCTCATTATCATCCATCGGAATCGACGACAGATCAATGGATCTAATAAGCGTTCGCCCGGTTAAAGCGTGCGAGCACAAATCGCGTGCATACATTATATATGAAAATGCACCGCATCCGCGTACAGAGCGGCAGAGTGAATGAAAGGCGATTCCACCTACGCGCGACGCGATACAGCGCAGCGAGATATCAATTATCACGTCCGGTTATTACGCATATCGTACGCCTTTTTCTCTCCGTGCTGCACTTGCTCCCACACCGTTTTCGTGATATCGCAATTTCGCGTTGACGACATGAAAGAGAAGGAACGATTTATGAGTTCTTTATATAAACCGGAGTTATCGACCAGATTACGCTTTGTCAATTCGCACATTTCAATGTAACAAAATATTTCTATCATATTTTCTATTATACTATGTTATGTATTTTATACTTATATAAAACAAAAATATAGGTAAGAAAAAAATAACATTTTTATTTCAGTAAATTACAATGAAAAGAACTAAATAAAAAAAAGGAATTAATTACGTCCCAATTATCAGAATCGATAGAATCGCGAGCGATAATTTTCAATCTTCGGTATTCTCTGGGGAAACACGCAAGAAAAAATGATCAGATGCCAAATCCGTCTGATCAAAGTCCGAAATGACGCATTGCGTCGGTTGAAATTCGTGAAATCGTCAACCAAAGACCGTTCGTTAAGGCCGCACTTTTATTTCTGGCCGTGTACACCTGAGATTATAGTTACCGCCTCGTGTTTGCGCATCGTTTGTGAACTGCAGTATATATTATCGTCCTTTCTCTCTTCCGAATCGATAATCTGTACATATATACAATGAGACAGGAAAGGATAAACTTTTAGCGGTTGCCGTTTCTGATATATTTAGGGCCAGATTGTGATTTGGGATTTTTCTTTCTCCCACCATCCCAACACATATATCGGACATTACGTTTACTTCCTCTTCCACATACATCCCCTTTCTTTCTTCGCAATTCACATAAAACGCTCACGAGTCCACTAGTATTAGCAAAAACTTCACTTAAAAATGAAATAATATAAAATTTGAAGGTAGTGCATTCAATATTTACGCATTTAATATATCCTAATTTCCGACTTTTTATTTACACATAAAAAAATCAAAATGTTTTCTCTTAAAATCCACTTGATTTGATTGCTAAAGTAATTTTAAGAACTGTACGACATGTGTGTCTGTATAATTGCATAGATATATGCATGTATCTATGTGTACACACATTTACAATACTTCCTAGCATTTAAAAGCCTGAGATTTTCTAGAGTCTATATATTTGTCTTTTATAGAAATTCGGGTTTTTCAGGCTATATTTTTGGAATTTTTTCTATTATACAAAAATAAACTTAAAGATCGAATCAAGGACTTTCATAGTATCTAAAGGTCTTCAAAAACAGCCGTAGCAAGAGAAAAAGAGGGAGAGAGAGAAAATGACTCAAAGTAAAACAAACTTCTGAAAAAGACGGCTAGGAAACAGAAAAAGAGCATGATGGTGAAAAATAAGGGAAGATGATTCATCAATAAGACCTGCAGTCACACAGACCTCTATTGTCAAAATGAGAATTCTTTAACGTCAGAGACTTTATTCGTAAGCTGCCTGCTGTTCTCATTCTCGATTTTTTTGTCGTTCTCGTGCCGTTTACTCCTACTAGCTCCAGGTAACGATAAATAATTGAGAAAACGAGAGAAGTGTGAAGAAGTATACCTGAATAGCAAAGCCAGTACAAAATCGTGCCGGCTCTGCCTTAAAGCAAAGTTGTACGAAATCATTCCGGCAAAAAGATTTCTTACGCTGTCTTCCGGTAATAATATTTTTGTACAACACACATGACGTTTGCGCGCGTTTGAATCGGGGACGCGCTTATCAACGTGAGTATAATTCCCTACTGATATTATCTGGCGACAATATTGTCCCGCGATCGACATTAACGCATCTGCATTATTTCAGAGATACCATTGTAATACATGTATTTATCAGAGCAATCTAAAGGCAAATAAATATGTGAATACAAGATCAAGATATCCGCATACCAGGATTCAGTAAGAGATAAATACAATTGCGGAAAGAGTATTCAAAGTTACGTAAAATTTAAATATTCATAATTGCGAGAGAAAGAAAGAGAAATAAGAAAAAAATTATTTTCTTAAAACTTACACAGAAAACGTCTTGATAATTTATAAAAATTAGAAGACAGATATTTTTGCTTGTCATGTTTTTTTAGGTTGCAATATTCGATACGTCAGTGATTATTTTCATAGGTATAATATTGTCAAAAATTTTATCGAACACTTGTCTATGATCTAGATGATTGTTCCAGACTCAAATAGATATAGATCTTCGCGGTACGTTTGTACGTACGTATTTACGACACGTGTGACTCGCATCACGTCAAGAAGGTCTTATCAGAATAATTGTTCGAGGGTGATAGCGCGAAGCCGAATCTCGTCGCGCTGCTGTCATCGCCTCGCCGATGGCAGCAATGACTCATCGTAATTTGGCTGAGTCGATTGCAAATAATATGATAAGAGACAGATTGCGTATTACCGAGTCGCGCCGCTGATAAGATTCGGTCACCTTCTAATCGCTTATTTTTTGTCGTTATACTTCACAATCAGCGCAACCTTTCATCGTAAGCAAAATGATACGTAAACAACTCATCATATTTCTGTTTTCATGTCTACTCACGCGTAAAAACAGTAGTATAACGCTGCAAGTAATAAAAGTTATGCCTTGTTTCTACATATTAGTTTAGACTAACGACATTTGACATTTAAATTTATCGCGAATCGGAACGATATTACATTTTAAAAAAGGATCGCTTTTGAATGAATCTGAATTGCTCGCGCGAAACGCTTTCTGAAACCTATACATGTATTTTACGGAACATTGCGTGTTTCTCTCGCCGGTTTTTCTTGATACATTCTTCAAGCTATTGGCTTTATTTCATGCCATAGACGCAAAAGACACAAAAGACCGTAAATTGTCGATGAGAAGCGGCGTTGCCGATTTATCAGTCCGATTTGATCGTTCAAGAGACAAGACTTTGTTCTCCGGGAAAACAATAATTGCGATATTGATATGCGTAATAATATATCAAAATATTGACAAGAGAGATTTGTATTTCTGAAATAATTCATTAAGTTAAAACACAAATTT
Source organism: Pseudomyrmex pallidus (assembly GCA_014825455.1). Classification (NCBI taxonomy): domain Eukaryota; kingdom Metazoa; phylum Arthropoda; class Insecta; order Hymenoptera; family Formicidae; genus Pseudomyrmex; species Pseudomyrmex pallidus. The sequence continues at coordinate 26,957 of QVNV01009087.1, forward strand.
CTTTTTTTTATGAAAGATTAAACGCGATTAGACAAAACAGAACACCGTTTGTTGTAAACAAAAAGTAACTACGAATGAAACTTTCTTAAATAAATCACTATAAAGAAGTAATCAATCCCGTTTTATCGCAAATCAAGAGCAAAGTTCACATATGAATTTTTTGTATGAAATATACGAGAAGCTATCACAGAAATATCAGGAAATTAATGACTCTTTCGCGAAAATTCATTTTACGAGCAAATCATAGAAGATGATCTGATAAAATAACCAAAGCCGGTCACAAGCTTCGTAGAAAATTTTTCGACGTATATTGAAAAACGTCTTATAAAAGTACCAACCGGAAACGCCCACTGTTACTCGAAAAATTCACTTCAGGAACAATGCACGTCCGTCTCTCTAAGGTAAAGACGTATGGTTCGGAATTGCTTCCGGTAGAAATTGACGGAAGCTGCGAGTCACGTTGCTGTGGGATTTTCTTCAAAGGGTATGTATACTATGTCATCCGCGGACCAGTGAGGGAGAGAACTTTTCCTTCCCATTACATCTATTCCTTTTTTTATCTTTTAACCAACCTTAGAGCTGCCCTTCCTGCTTGTTTTCACCCTCGAAGCCATGAGAAAACTCCCTTGCAAGACTAGACTAGTCGACGAGAAAATCCACCTCGATATCATCGACGTCTTCTACCTTTCTCGACGATTTACGATTTCTTTGTCTCGAAAAGACATGCTAGTTTTCGACAAAGTGATTGCAGCGCAATTGCAGATTATTTTTTAACAGAGTTTTTTTTATGTACATAAAGTTTTGTAAATATTATTGCGTTTACATATGTGATTAGACCGCCACTAAAAATTGCACCAAAAAAAGTTTTAATTTCAAAATACTATAACTTCATAAATTCGCACGTAAGAATTATACAAGTATACGTAATAAAATATTTATGTGTATAAGATACGGGAGCGGCATTTTCTCTGGAATTTTGCTCCGCAATTGCCGGTGACGTTATTTCTGGTCAAATCGATACCCTCGTCCGGTCGGTTTCGCGAGCGAAGCGGATGAACAGACGCTCGTGGTCTGAATGGAAGACGACCTCGACGACGTCGCCTGGGGCGAGTGCTCCGGAAAATAAAAGCGGCTAAAGAAGCACGAAGGAAACCCGGACAACGCCTCCGGGCGGTGCTTGCGCGGCTTTTTATAGCGACGGATAACGCAAACTTAAGCATCGCTGGGTCGAGCGATAAAATATTCAGGTAACGTCCTACCTATCGCACCTATTTTCGCCCCGACACCGTTCCTCCAAAGCGCGCCCCACTTCTTCCGGTGAATCTGTTCGATTCGACCGCGCATCTTCGCCGTCAGCTCGAGCTCCCCGCAGCAAGATAATTGGACGACTAAGTGACAATCTGACAGGTGACAACCGCGACACGGTTGTAACCGGTCGACACGCGGAAGATTCCTGCGAGAGACGACGCAAAGATGACTGGAACGTGCACACGCGCGGGCGGAAATTAATCCTCTCGATTTAGACGGATCTGAATTCTCATGCAGCGGCGCGTATTTTACTATACCGATGGTTTCGAAAACAATGTGAATAATTGCGAGATTATAATGTACTTATAGATGATGCCATCTTATTATGTTAGTAGATAGAACAAAAGCATGAAGTATTTTCGCAGCAGTATCGACTCGATTTCTAGATAATAGTTTTATTATTGCCATTTTTTATCACGTTGAATTTTACTCGAAACGAATTGTTAATTAAGCATATTTTTATCAAGAAACTAAAATGAATACGTCCCGCCGCAGATGTGCATGTCATCACGATGATCGTAGAATAGTAATGCGGAATATCGTGTTCCCATTTCGTGCTCTTATTGCCGTTAATAGTAGACATAAATAAACAGTTATCTAGACACGTTGCACAACGCGCTATTGCCGCTATAAGGTTCTTTTTATTCGGACGGAGTCATTAACGGCAAGGATCGTAATTACCGATAGCAAAAGCCCGTTCATCTGCTGAAAAATTGCTCGTTCAGATCGTTCTGGTATCTAATTGTGGCATTTATATTACAGTGACATGTAATTAAATTAATTATTGATAACTGAGAATATCACCAATTGCCAATACGAACATTGCAATTTTGCTGTACTGCTCAAAGTAGTTTATACAAAGTAGTTTCTGTCAAAGTAGTTTCTACAAAGAGCATAAATTCTAAATTCCGACATATTTAGACTTTGTCCTATTCGATTTTTTAGACAAGGCTCATCATCATTGTTACGTCACGATTATTCTTCTTGCGGTCGAATAAAGCACTTTTTAAAATTGCGATAGTGTAGAAGCATTTCATTCTTTTCTTACATTGCAAGTGCTGATATAAGTGATAAGTGTAAATTAATTTGACACGTTCTGATATATCCTGATTACTGGAGCGCGGTACCGCCAATAATCTGCACCATTGAGGAAAGTGCGGCGGATAATCGAATGACGTCAGTTCGCTATCTTATCACGCTTTCGATTTCTCACATACCAATATGCAGACATTTGATACGAATTTGTTATAAGCGAAAGTAACGATCTTTCTCGCTCACATACTTTTTTTTTAACAAACTATAGGTATCCATCGTATAATTCACAATGCATAAATAAATCTTATGTGTGTGTGTGTATGTATATGAACAATTATATTGGCTCGAACACATTCATAAGGTTAATTTCAACATATTTATAGAAAAAATGTCCAAAACATGTTTAAAAACCCCGAAAGATACTTGCTCTAGTAATAACGAAAATTGTTTCTGAATAAGAAAACTTCGGAAAACTCAAATCATATAAATCGGCGTATAAATTCTCACGTAAATTAAAGCGACTAAATTTCCAAAATAAAACTTGTACGTATCGGTGTCTCCTACAGAGTTGTTTCTTGATAGGGGATCGCGATTCGGATGTGCGCGTGTGCAGCAGCAATCTTGACGGTGTGTCTGTATCGCGATGCAAAAGTTATCGCGCGGAACCTGCAATGTCACGCTGGCATGCGGCTCTCGGTGCGCGTTCGAGAAATGCGCGGTTCACGCCGTTTGTAACCAGCACGATCGAGACAATGACGACGGAGCTCCGCTTTATACGAGCGGACTTGTAACCCGGTGCGCGATACACATGCGCCGTACATATAATGTGCACGAAAAACAGCGGTAACGCGTGATGCATATGGCAAGCAAGACGCGGTCTCGTATTTGCACGCGATTCTCCCTCTTACACGTGCGTGGATGCGTGAATGCGTGAAACTGCGCGGCACGACGCATGTGTGTATGTGTATACAATCCGCCTCTCATGCAAATACCACAGATACACGTGTGTGTGTGGTTTATAACCACCGGCGCGATCTGTACAACCACGCTGGGACACTTCGCGTACCTCCGTACACGGAGTTTCAATCAGATGTACAGACCGCATACGATTTCTCGCGTCTGCTTAGTGAATCCTAAGGGAACAACAAGCCAAGAAGATCGGTGTGAAATTATTAATGGAATTACAATCGCGCGTCCCTATAGAGAAGAATTTTCGCAAATTACACAAACGTGAATTTACATCGACATACCGTCGTGATTTTATCATCGCGTGTAATTTTCTGACACGTGGTGTCTTGCGCGCGCGCATTTTCTCATTATCTTCGTCACGATTACGTGGAAATCGCCAATCACGATCTCTTATTAATACGATTGCCATTACCGACGTACTATTGGATTAACGTGACATGTGCTTACGTACGGCGGGACAAATATACGCGCTGACGATAACATCGAACGTCACTGGAAGTTTTTTCGAAGATACAGTCAAATTATTCATTTACATCAGAGCTTCATAATTAGCGCGATAAATAGTCCGGAGGCAGAGTGACGCAATGATGATACTAATATACTGCAAGTATATATAATTAAACAATTGATTTTCCTCCTATTAAAGAAAGAGAGAGAGAAAGCCGATGATATCTACAGTAATCATTTTCTTCTAGGAAAAAAATATTACGCATTTCCTAAACGTAACTAAAGTTAATCAGCAAATAAGCACAGCGAAGAGAGAGAGAGAGAAGATTTCTCAATCCTCATTGATTCTGTCGGGTGTTGTATGATTGACGTTATTTTTAGATTTTGCTTGCATAAGACATGAATGTGTGTGTGTGTGTGTGTAGTTGTGTGTCGTTCCAGTTAAGATCACGCGGTTCAAGAAAGAACAAACAGACATCGAATATTTCGTAAAAAAATACATATCAGTGTATATTGAATGCAATAATTACAGGCGCCGTACATTACTAGGCAAAACAAGTCGTCGTTTTTTTTTTTTTATTCCGACAAAAACATAAGAACATAAGCGGCGAATATTTTGGTATTTACTCATATCGCGGCGCCCCTGTTGAGCTGACGCTCGTAATCTTACATGACGAAACGATCGCGATAAATCACGATCGCAGTATCGGCGACGAAGTTTAATATCCTTCTGGCGTCCCCACCCGGCGCCCGACTAATCACGAAATTATATCTGACAGCTCGAATGAGTTAATCCGGCCATCGAGATACTTCGCCGCTTCTCAGAAAAACAGATCAACAAGAAACGTTGCGCGGTGGCAAGCCGCCGATTTGCGTCATACATACATGATGATGTGCGAGCGATCTTCTCCCCGCGAGTGAGAGAAAGAGAGAGGGAGAGAGAGAGAGAGAGAGAAAAAAGTGAGAATGAAGAGGGGACAGAACACGCGAGAGAGTGACGACTTTGAGATCGCGCGACCCTGGACGTATCGCGCAACACGTGCCCGTACACATGTCGAACAACGAAATTCGGAGCAAAGTGACACGCTCGTTTCTCCTGACGTAGCGTGTAATTACTTCTTTTGTATACAACGACGCGCGTTTAGCGTCATCGGAAAGACGCGAGATACGCTATTTTAAATATTCCACTTATTTATTTGTCGCGCGCGATACAGCCGCGTTCAATACTTTTACGTAGAAATAAATGACATGCTGATTTAACGCTTTAATAAAGTCGTGTTTTGTCACGGGATATACAAATGTAAACAAGGCGAAATTTAGAAACAGATAACGACAAATGTGTACAAAAACGATAACAAACACGAGAGGAGGCGAGATATATTCGGCGACATTAAACGCCGCGACGTCATTTATTTATTCAGTTTGAAGATTATCGCGTTTTTTTTTTTTTAAGATTTCTTCATGCCGGAACACAATATATCAGCGATCTGATGCTACATTTACAAACATATAATTCTGCAACAAGTGTGTTGATATTACGTCATAAAACTTTTATTCATTGAATTTCTCTTCATTTGTGAGTTAGTAAAATTCTCAAGTATGTGTAAGATTTATATAATTTATAGAAACATTTTACACATATAATCGTTTTCTCTCTCTCTTTTGGAAAATAAAACTTCATTGATACTTCCATTCAAAAACAACTAAAACAATGAACATCCGTTATCTATAGAGGCGCCATTATACTTTAATGTAATCCAGATATGAAAAAAAATCTTTTATCACAATCAGAATGTTTTCCGTTTATTACTTATATCGGAAAGGGCGTCAGCGAGGCAGAAGACACCAAAGTTATAGATAAGATTACGCTTGTTTATGTGTCATATATCGTTATAGGTAGTAACTACATTGGCAAAGATACTCTACTAGGGATAGTAGAAAAAAAATCGCAATTCTTCCGTTTTCATGCAGTTATTAAATGTGATATAGGATGTAATCCTATATCTAGTTACACATTTAATAACTGTTAAGTTCACGTCCTGAGATACGCAGACGATACCCATATAATCGTACCATGTATTGCTTTGAGATAAGGCGTTTTTTTCAGTGATTAAAAAAATTATATATCAAATATCTTATAATTACATTTTTCTTTCAATCGTCTAAAAGATAGAAATCGTAAAATAAAAATGTGGATTTATTTCGTGCGGAAACGTTAATCTTTTTTACAAAAAAAAATATATTTGCGTTTCTGAAATATTGCACATATGAAAATCGTAAACTAAGAAAAACTTTTACCATTTTTGACACGATTGCAACATACACTGAATAAATATTTTGTTTCGGATATGTCAACATATTTTTATGAGGAGCAAAAAAGTTGTAAATTACAGTCTGCAACTTGCAAATTAGCACTCGATCGAGCATCGTCTGAACGAACTTAAGTAACATTACACACGCGCTCGCCTGGAGTTCGCTTTGCTCGAGACTTCTCTCGTCGTTAATTTTTCTTCTTCTTTTCTCGCCGCCGGCCGCGACTAATTAAACCGCAGGAGCTAATCGCGGAGGTTGAAGAAGCACAGAGAATTGCGCCGCCATCCCGTCATTTGGTTCTGCTCTCTCTCTCTTTCTTTCTCTTACGGTTTCTCGCGTCTAACTCCGTTGTTTCGCAACGCGACAACGCATCTGCGTGACGAACGCCTCGTTTGCTGAGTTTCGCTGACCGCGATGTGCCGGACATCGCGGAGCCGTCGCAATAATCTAAGGCCGCGTGCACATCGACCGACGATAAACGATAATGATGCATTTATTAGGACGGTTTGCTTATTAGAATGGCGACGGTGTCTTCATTTCTTCGATAAGAGTTTCGAAATTCGGCGTCCAATTATAGTAGATCGAAATTGTTACACATATTCGCCAGCGTTATATAAAATATTTAAGATCTCTGAAAAAATATAAATTTTTTCAAGAATTTATCCTCGTTTGCGCGAGAGATATGGTTGATGGAATTGAAATCTTTTGCTGCTTACAAATCACAGCTCGGCAATTCGAGTTTCCGACGCGTTTCGCATTTACATAATCAAATGGTTCTTTGAAACGGGCACTTTGCGCGCACTGAATCTTTGTATATATCCAATCAAAAGGTTAGAGTGTCCTATTGGAATTATTCAAGTACGTAAGCATACAATTTCTCAGGATCTCGTACATATCTCCGTATTCCATTTTGTCAAGCGCATGAAAGTAAAACTCAGACGTATGTAATTCTCGAGTATCTCGGTTTTCTATGAGCAAATCAAGTGTGTACATTGCCTTACATGACCGTTTGTTTCGTTTGACGTGCATTCAGAGTTCTTCGCGCGGGGAATAAAAGCATTTATACTTTTTCTATTCACTGGTACGCGCACGCCGCCGTTCAGATTGTATACGCCGCGTTTCGGGTTGTTTGGAGCAACTAAAAAATATTCCGATATTCTTACAAAGTGTAAAAAGGCGTAAGATACAACATTAAAAACTTGTTGCGCACTTTTGTGCTCGAGCATTTTTCTAAGTAGAGGAAGCTGTATTTCTTTCGATGATTGCACAACACAAATATACCTAATCCTTATCTATCGCATGTTCCGCGAATATTTCACAGCTGCAGACACGCCTCGCCGTCCGATACGGCTTCTGCAAATTGAAATTTTTTCCGAAAGAACGTAAAAGCGATATTTTACCTATGCTACCGAGATTGCAATGAAAGGTAGCGGAAGAGAAAGAGAGCAGAGAAGAGAAAGCGAGAGGAAATGAGCGCGGACAATCCGAGCGAGATACGCAAGATTCAACAAGTGCACTCCGCGAGTGAGTCACCGGGAAAAACAAAAGAATGGAATAAAATATTGAACGCGTGGGCATCTGTGACCGTTTGAACTAGATCGGGGAAAAAATTATAGCATGATTCAGCGACCGTGTAAGTGTCAGTAACTGAAAAATCAAGATTCCACCGTTGTAAACAATCGAAAAGTAAATAAGATATATTTCGAGAAAGCGTATTGATACTGACACACTTTATCGCGGTATTCCGTGAAAAAATTGCTTCTTGGTACTCCAGTTTAACGCGCGCGAAGCGACATCAAGACGCCACTGTCTATCCGACGCGACGCGTCAGATCGAAAAAGTTCGTGATTAACGCGACAACAAAGATATGAGTCAGTCCAAAAAGTTGTTTGAAGGCTGCGCTTATCAAATTTTTTCTTCGCTGAGAACGCATCTCCGAAAACATGTTTTTCCAGAAATGTTTTCTAAGATTTTACATAGTGTAGAAATGATATTGCTTGTGTAACCGTCGTTAAAAGTCGCTAAGAAAAGAGAATGTAATCAAATGGTGCGCCATTTGATATCGGACGTCGACAGCTACAAAGTCGCGGATCATCATCGCAGGCGATCGAACAGCGAATTTAATTTTATCAGCGCAAACAGATAAAACTAGATTTCTCAGTGGGATTGTACAAATTCACCACACTTTTGAAACACGACTGCAAGTGAAGAGCCGTTAGGACGGTCTTGATTACGATGCAACATGACGATGTGGTCGCCGCGATAGCGTATATACAACGAAAATGTACAGGATGTTCCACACAACTACACCACTTTCACTTCCGCGCTTCTATTCTAGGAATCAAATTAAGAGAATGACAGAGAGAGAGAGAGAGAGAGAGAGAGAGAGAGAGAGAGAGAGAGAGACTGAGAGAGAGAGAAAGCTGCTGTCAGACAGAAGCCTTGATAAAGTTCAATCAAAACCAAGCAAGATCGAAGACAATTTGAGACTCGATATCAATGCATGACTTTCGTAAATTCGTCAAATTTTGTCAACTAATTATGTACAACTGGATACCAATTAGTCATAGAGATAAATATAAAAATATGTCAATTCATTAAAACAACAATTGCAAACAGAGTTTACAAAGTTGTAATTTATCATCATCTCTTTATCTACGTGTGTATGTAATTACTTTCTTTTTTTTTTAATTACAAGTTAATGCATTCCTACATAACGCTGTCTAACTAAAGTATATGTATAAACAGATTACCATTTTCTGGCTGCTGCAAGAAGCAGTAGTTTCAGAAATTTTCGAGGACGAAGACCGACAGGTGCACGCAATAATACGCGACTTACGAGAAAGAGAAAGAAAAAGAAAGAGAAAATTTGTTCCACCTGCGTGTCCCGCTTCAAGGTTCTTGTGACGAGAACGTGCCACGCTTTAGCTACACGATTTCGTCCGGCATTGTGCGCCAACGGTATAAACGGTAGCAATATGTATAATGCTTGTCTTTCTCGCCGCTTACGTAACAACGAACGACTCGAGGAAGCTCGTCTTATCACGGCGCACGTTAGAAGTCTAGACACAATGTCGGCCGCGAACTCATACGATTTCTTACGAGTTTGTACAAACATTCCGCGACCAATAAAAAATTGCGAAAAGTTGCAAAAGTTTTCCTCGCGACCTTGGCATGTGTAATAAATTTCACTAAAAACAATCCAAACGATATGTTGTTTGGAAACAAATTTGTATCAAAACAATGTAGAAGCAACTGTGACTCAAACAAAATCGATGGTCGGAATATGTTAACACGAGAAACTTTGACATGAAAAATGTGTGCAAATGACTTCGGAGCTTCAATCTCGTTTCTGTCTCAAAACCTTTAGTTTTTAATTTAAAGGAACGAGTTTGTTTATTCAGAAAAATGGGGAAAATATAAGTGCTACTTATTTCAATTAATTCTTCATGCGGTCGAAGTAATAAAGAGTGACATAAAAGCGATATTTCTCGCACGTGTGACATTATAGCCACCTAATATTAAACGAATATTGTTCCAGAAATGAGAATATATCGTGAATTTATCTTCACACACAGAGATTCAATTAAAATTTCTATATTAGCATGCCATTTCTTAGTACGAATTTCCTGAAAATCTCCATGCAAATTTTCTGTTGAAACGCAAATTAACTTAAGAAAGAGATTAAGAACTCAAGAAACTTCGTGATCATCGTGTTAATATCAATTAAAAAATTACAAGAATTATTGCTCATCGTTTGAAACCATTATTCGCTTTTTTCCACGCGGATTTTTGCATGACGATTTTTTCGCGTTATCATGTAATACGCGATTTCGTTTTACGTACAGAACTTCTGGAGATATATATTGTCCTTCACGCGTATACGAAGGAATTATGCGTGGCCATAATATAATCAACGAAATTATTGTTACGTCTCTCGAACAGTAATCTCTTTTGTTTTTAAGTGAGAAGATCGAGTGATAATCGATCTCTAATTACATACATTACGCGTTAACGTGCCAAAATGATGTTTCCATTTTTTCTAAGTTTCAAATATCGCTTCCGAATATCACTCCAGTACGTCATAATTTCTACGTAATGCCTGTCTCCATATAAGTGCGTGGAAAAAAATTGCAAGATACGAATAAAATGCGTGACAACGATAAACTTCTTATTTCAACAATATATAGCGGATATGTGTGCCATGTGGATAGCCACGTGCGCAAAAATGGCTCTTGCTCGCGGTATCGGAAATGCCGTGACACCGACGGCGACATTTCGATGAATCGGCAACGGTCGATAAATCCAGCCGACAACGACGACACCGAGGACGACGACGATGGCGACTTTTCCGCCAGCTTTGACCTCTTGCACGCGCGTGCGATCTCGCCTTTGCGATCGGATTTCTGCTGCGCCTCGCTTCGCTCGTTTCATAATATTACGCCGGGTCGTTACATGCACGAGCGCACGCCACACGAAACATTTGATGAAACAACAATTCGTTTCGCAAACGTTATCGTTCGTTCACTTGTCTCAAAAATAGAAATCCGAAAATACATACAAGAAAATGTAAAAATTTTTAAATAAATTTACACACGTGTGTCGCGCGACACCGACTATTCAATATTATATAAAGAGTAAATTAAAACAACGCCAAGATGATCGTTTAGGCTTAAAAGACACACACGTACGTTTCAATCCTTTTTTTCTCCCTTGAGAATTCAGAAAGGCGTACTTCGTTATTGCGCCCGATAATAAAACGTCCTTCTTGCTCTCTGTATATCTATATATATAACTCTTACCGGTATTCTATAGTGAACTGCATTGCTTAGTGAGGCGTTCACATTGAACGGAATCCCTCGTCGAGCCGACGAGGCTGTTCGCCTGTTCTATTAAGTGCTCCGCGGAACGCGCTTCTCTTCCGCGCGGTCGACTGCTTACCGATGGGAGCGTTAATGAAATCCTCGCGGCACGGTGACCTTAAGTGAAACGTTCCCTCTGCGCGCTCGCTGTTACGCCTTTGACCCCCATATATAAACAGAACGCTCGCACGATACCTCCCGAAGCGAAGAAAACAAGAAAAAAATCGAAAACCGAGACGAAAAGAAATTTTCGTCGGCTTCTCGACTTTCGAGAACTCTCGCGTACTTTCTTTCCTAATTCTCGGACGGATTATTTTGCAAATTCTGTCTGAGTGTTCGTGTCGCGCGAAATTGTTCGGTTCCCTTCTTTGAAAAGAAAACAAACAGTACTTGTCTGTCGCGAAATATGCGAGATGCTCGTTATTACACACATCGAATTTTACTGTCAATTTGTTATCTCAACTTTCCTGATGACAAAAATGAAGTTTGGACGTAACGCGATCCTCTCCGTCGCGACGTTCCTCAGCACTTTCGCGCGTGCTACTAAACTGACGATGCGTTTACACGATGATGATATAGACAAGTTTGCCGCAAGAGGAAAAAAAATCGGAATTCTAACCAAAAGAGAGGACGAAATGAAAATAAATGATAAATCGATCTTGCGAGTGTATTACAAACTTTGATTATGTGTATGTACGTACATGTAATACTCGGATTACATGTGCTGCACATACTACGCTGAAGCGGCATAATCTGGTAGCAATTGCCCCAACTGTGTTCAACCTATATTTTGTAAAACCTGTGACCCGTGAGTTTCGTATAACGTGAAACATACATATTCGTGCTGTACAATAATGCGGAATTTAACGCGAGCAAATTTTCTATTCTCGCAATTTCTTCTTCTTTTTTTTTCTTTTTTTCATCGATAATGCACGAAAGAGGCAATCGTGCGGCATACTGTTACACGGGAATCGAATGGTATCTGGAAATACGTGGAAAAGGATAGTTATGGGGGAAGCCTAAAGTTAGTATCGAAGGCTAGGTTTCGCAGAAGGACAGAAGTTTCCCCAATTGCTTATACCTCACCTAGTTCGTGTTTCTACTGGCTATCTCCGGTTTCTGTATAAAATGAATCTATATGCAAAACAAGGTCTCTGAACAATTAAATAACGATAGTTTTTTTTTCCAATAACATACTTAGTTGTGTACAGTGTGTTATTGTGTCTGTCATGTGTGTGCGTGCAGTAAAAAAAAAATAAATTTGCAAACTAAAAAAACGGCAATGTTATTGTTAGCTAAATTTTATATTCCGGTAGTCTCTTCTTTCATTGCATTCAATTAACGAAAGTAACTTGTTGCACACACGCATGATATTTGTGCAGTCGATCGCTCACGACTTGTAGGCGTGTGCGTGAGAACAACAACACGACCGTGTTGCGTTTCAGACACGATCGATGAATGTTTGTAATGCGTGTCGAGAAACTCTTTCATGCTCCGCGCGGCGAAATCGTTAATTATACGTCCGCCCGATTGTCCTTGAATGACGAATTGCCATCACCGTTAATTGCAACGGAGGTCAAACGAAAAATCGCAGACGATGTCGACGGATAACATGCCTCCGAATAAACCTCGTGACGCGAGTGCTGTTAGACGCTGACGAAACGAAACTGACATACTCGCATAGATAGGTACATGATAGTATCACGCTATAATTTTATCAGCTACACAGACAGTCCACGAAGAATTCAATTCCACAGTATATTCCTATTTTATAATATACATTTATTTTCACGTGAAGAAGCTCTTGCCTATATGCAAAAAGAACGTCACAAGATTTTTTCTAAACTACTACTAAACTTACTACTTTATGATCTTGGGTTTTGAGCATTTTTCAACGAGAAACAAGAAAAATCATTATCCGATTATGCCTTATCTATCTGACTATATCTGCAAATAACTCTTTTATTGTGAAAGAATTCTACATATATTGAGATAACAATTGTTCTCTGCAGCAGTCATTGGAAGATATGAGGTATAGAAAGAAGAGAGAGAAAAGTAAAAAAAAAGAAGAGTCCGTTTGCTCCAGTAAGCCAACGATCTTGGATAGATAAGACAGATTATCACTTGAGATTCCCACGTCTGCAAGGTTTTTATTTTTTGTAGAGAAGAAATTTCCTATGACGAGTAAATTAAAAAATCAACTACGGTCACTAATCTTGATACTTGAGTAAAGCTTAAAATGAGAAGAAAAGAGATGAAGGCGATTTGCGAACAGTTAACGTTACAAATGCGCGCTGCAGCAACAAGTAAATTACGTGCGTTTTTGTAAAATGTATACATAATGATATGAATTTCTTTTAGCGGTATAGAATCATTCAAGTTTTTCCTCTCGTTTGCCGATAAACAAAAAAGAAAAGAAGTACGCATCGAAATCGCTTCGAGCGTAATTTCACAGCGAATTTTCCATTTCGCGCGCGATGCGGATGACGGCAAGGCCACGGTTAAAACCCTCATTATCGTCTCCCAATGTGACGTATAACGCGACCGATTCTCCCTCTTTCACCAATGTGTTGTACGTGCATACGTAAAAGAACGCATATCTGCGTCCCTGAGGAGAACCTCGTGTCTCGTGTCTGCTTCCCCGTGCCTCTCTTTTCACCAACTCCGTTCGTCTCTGTCTTGCTCCTTTACAACTGCTCGCGAGCTTTCTTATATTCGTTTCGTCCCCGCTCATGCTTCGGACTCCGCGCCCATCTTACCAGAGAATCGCGCGCCGATCTCCCTTCCCACCACCGTCGTCAAACGTCCCTTGTGCTTGCGCGTTCGATACACGGAATCTCGCCTCATGGTTCTCGGAAGGCAGTAGACTGTCGCCAGCCACGCCAGACGGCGCACCGCTCGCACGCTCTCTCTCCCTCATTGCGTACTCGCCCACTGGCGCACGGATTATACACGGAGCACCTCGCTCCGCTATCCTCTCCTCGCTCTGTCACTCTCGCTTCCCTTTCCTCTGTCCTTCCTACCCTCGTCCCTCGCGTCACCACGCCGCTACAAACTCCATACACCGTCTCGCAGCGCGGCTGCGGAGCTAGCCAGCTACACGGGACCCGCCAGTTACGCAACAATAACAACGCCGTGAGGAGGTGTAGCGGCGTGCGGCATCGCAACGCGACATCGTGGATTGTGTGTGATGCGCCGACCGCTTGGCGTTCTAGGGAATCACTTGTTGACAACGACGTGTGTGAGAGAAATCCGCGTGGTGGATAAGCGGAGGTAAAACTTGGAGAAAAAA
>QVNV01009088.1:0-15013 GCA_014825455.1 Pseudomyrmex pallidus
TTCTAAATTAAAATATTTGATAAGTAAAATAGCTACGTGGAAATACGTTTGATGTTGAATGAAAAGGTGTTTAGGTGACATTTTCGCTCGGAATGTCTCTTTTTTTTACCATCGCAAAAGATGCGAGTCAATTAATGTGAGAAAAAAGTGGGACAATAATAGAGAGAAGTATCTTTGGTAATTTGCGAGAATATCGAAAATGCGACAGCTCGCGCGCACAAATGGTCGTGCATTGCCTCGATAAAGCGCGCATGTGTAAACGAAGGGGTATCTAGAACACCTAACGTCCAATCAGGTCCCGTGATAACGCCCACACGCCAATAGGAGACCCGCAGAACGCCCATTGATTAGATATCACCTGGATTTCTCGTTACTGCGCGCAGGAAGAGAAATTGACGCCGATAATTCGCAGGGAAGATACCGAGTGATTTTCCAGAAAAATCGGTTTGGGGAGCAAAAGATTGCAGATCGACCTCCAAGTATCGACGTCCGTCTCATTCGATGAATATACGACACGTTTGAATTAACATTATCGATTTCTGCGAGATACTTACAGAACTACCATAGTCGACGCTGTTTCGTAATTGTCGTCCTTCGGTGGCCCAGCTGATAATTCGCGATCACCACGAACGTCCTCCGCGGACGATGTCAATTATATACAAAACGTGCCACTTTTCTTATAGTCACCGACGGAGCACGAGTTTGCACTTCACTGCGATTTTTATTAAAAATTTCTCCGAGCATTTCGCTCGATCATTGTCGCGCGAAACAATTCGGTTCTTTCGAATCTATCGCTGCGTCGACAGTCGACCGATCTACGAAAGTCTGTAGATTCATACTGCTCTCTCGATTAATCTTCGAACTTTTAAAATTCAAAAAAAAAAAAAAATCGATCAGTATCGAAATTTTGCGCGGGTGTCTGTGCGGATCAAGTTTGACGTTTGCGTGTCGGAGCGAACGATATGCGTTACCGATGCGTGCGGCACGACGTCGCTACATGGACTGAGACAACTCCAGTTTTACTGGTGTAAACTAGCTGGACTGCCAGGCACGTTGTGCCCCGGCGAAGATCGCGAGTACGCCGCGGTTGCCTCCATATGTCGGCAGGCACCGCCTATGGGAGTGGCCGTGGCTAACCAATCGTCGGCTGCTTCCCTTTCGAGGGTGCTTAATCGACGGTAGCAACCCCTTTCGACCCGCGGGGGAATCGATCACCGGAGGTTCCTCCCTGTGGCAACGGAATCTCATCCGAAATTGCGCGATGGTCTAAGACTCCGCTCTCCATTCCGATACATCGAGAATTTGCACCAAAATTTTATATCGAGCTCGTATATACTTTCTCTCGTTTAGAATCTCAAGAAAAGTATCGCACAATTTGAAATTAAAAATTAATTTGTTATCTTATTATGTAAAATTAAGTTGACATTCTCATATGTTTCAACACGTCGTCGGGGAAAGAGAGAAAGTTCGTGTTAAAAATTGTAATAATATTGTTTATCGTAGAGAAAAAGAGAGAAGAGAGTCGGAGTGTTAATTGATTAATCGTGTGGCAATGGCGCGAGTTCGTAATCAGCTGGCAAGAGGGTGTCTCTCGCAGGAACCTCCTACTCCGTTCCTACCTTCCCTATCCTTTTGCCTTCCCCAACCCCAGGTACCCGCATCCAAGACAACGGCCCGTTACGCTTCGATCGAACTCGAACCCACGACGCAAACATATCTGCCGAGGTGAACGCGTCCTCGGAATTGTGAAGTTGCGAGATCTCAACCCAGAAAGAGGACACATAGTAGAACAGACACCGCCTGTCGCGGATCTATCGTTGTAACTTTTCGAAAGCTACAAGCTCTCGTTTCCCTCCGCCCGATGTTGCGTCTATTCTCTCTCTCTCTCTATCTCTCTGTGCGACGTTTGCAGTTTTCATTGTTTGCTTTGAAAAGCTTTTTGCGAATCGCGTGACACGCAGGTCAGATTGTTCTCCGAATCTTGGTTTTTTATGCCGAATAATGTAAAAAAGAGCTTTTGTTTTCGAGATTTTTACGGTATTTTTCGATTAAAAAACAATTCTTTATCAAACGCGCGACCATTTTTTTTCCCATACTTGTACATATAAAATACGTGTTTTTTTTATCGCGTCCGACGATCTGTTTCCGCAGTTCGCTCGCACGTGTGATTTGATGCGTATTCTAACACGTGTGTGCAGCATCGTCTTTATATTTTTACTTCCTACCACGTGCACACAGGTGCAGCTCAGACTATTATATAGACTAATTTTGTGGTTCCTCACTTTTTACCTTTTAAACGAAAGACAGTATGTATTTATCTCACTTTTACAAAAACTTTGTGTGTTTCTGGATTTTAAAACATCTTTTCTCTAAGACCTGTCTATTTAGCAAAAAACAGATATATACTATTTTCACACATTTTTCAAAAAGTTAGACTGTATGTTTTAAAGAAGACTAATTTTTGGTAAGTTGGAATGTCGCCGAAATGCTAGCGTTTTATTCCGAACATTACATCTCTCTCTCTCTCTCCTCTCTCATTCCCTACATCCTCTGTAGAACCATTAAACATGGAAGGAGCGGGGCGCATTGAGCGGAGATGAGCGGGGAACAGAAAGGCAGCAACGCGGGATGGGGAGGAGGAGAGGGAGAGAGAGACACACAGTTCGAGGCTGTTTAAATACGGAGGGTGTGCAATCAGGAGTGTTTGCTGCCCCGTGAGCGAGCGAGCGAGCGAGCGAGCAAGCGAGCAAGCGAGCGAACGACTGAGCGGATCAAAGGATAAACGTTGATGGTTTGGGGTGGCTGATAGCGAGCTGATTTGATTGTCGGGCCTCCGCTATTGTCCCTGAAACTGGCCTATTGTACGCCCCCGTGACAGTACACTCTGGTTACTTCCACACAGGTACACCGAGCGTGTACCGGTAAGCGGCGTTCCTGTACATGACACTATCTCTCCCCCGGCGCGACGTCGCCGTTTCTACGTAATAAACGCAGCCGCGAGATGTGCGCGACGCCGCACACACGAGCGACTCTTTCTCTTTCGTTCTCTCGCTCGCTTTCTTCTCTTATCTCTCAGAGACAATTATTGCGAATTATTGTGAAAGAAAGGAAAGATCGCGCGACCATTAGAATTTTTACGAGCTTTTCGTATGACGAGCCATTAATTCGCCTCGACGCTTCGTGAAATTTTCTCTTCTCTCCATTCTGTTAAGAAGACCGAAGGTTTTTGACTTTTACAAATATTTTTTTTATAAGATACAGAGTCAGGGCTGCATCATGTACAGGTAACTATTCTTATTATTAACATTTTGCTATTGTTCTTATTATATTAGACAATTAATTTTTTGTGCTAAGGAGTGCAGGATGACGTTCGGAAAGGACAAATTTTCAAGCTTATCCGCGCATCTGCCTCCGCATTTGAATACAATGCTAGTCGCGTGTCTCGCAACGTGTAGGAGAAGACAGACTAGACCTTTCTCTTTCTCTCTCTCGGACTTTTAAATATTCCGTCACCTGTCAACTACGTGCGCGCGTCGTCCAAGCGTAATGTTGTTCGCGCAAGTGTCCCTGATTTCTCGAACGTTTTCTACGAATGTCGAATAGCTAAACGATCCGTTCATCTTCCGCGGCTAACGTAATCGATCGATGTAAGATTTTTTCTTCACTCAAAAAAAAAAAAAAGATACAAAAGTTTTTATGTCATCGCCGAGACTTGTATTTCTTTGATGCAATTGTGTTTACACTCTCGACAGTGTCGTTTTTTTCAGCGACTTTTACCTGGTCGAAAGCCAGATGATGAGAACACACAACGTCGGTAACCCGCTCACGTCTCCGGGCTCGTGCCGGCTGCTTCCGGTTTTTCAAAGCGCGATGCTGCCTTCCAGAGATCCGATCTCGACGCGGACTCCATAATCCATTCAACACGAGTCGATTCCCCGGACGCTTTGTATCTAAATCCCTCGGTGTGTTGCAAAACGCTCTCGTCCGCAACAGAAAATGTAATTTCTGTGCATGTAAGAAATGTTTTTGAAAGGATAAAGCGTGTGTACATTTGGAACATCGGTGACATCGATGCTTGTCACAATATTGCCTGCTTTGCATCTTGACGTTTTTTTTTTCTCGAACAGCGATTTCCGTCGACGGAAGCTATGAAAACATTACGGGGGCTTTACGGGGCGCTCTGGAAAAAGCCTGATATCTATTGTCTCCGCGTTTAACCGATGTTCACCCCGGAAAACGTGCTGCTCTTTAGATCGAGGGGAAAAAAATCACCCCTCTACGCATCCCTATAGGGCATCGCGACATATGCTCTGGGTGCGACCCGTGGCGAGCAAGTTCTTCGTAATCGCCGGCCAATCATCTTTCACTTGGGCAGGAAACGCGCACGCGAAAGGGGTTGACTTCGACGAGGAGCCTATGAGGGCTTCGAATTAATCTCTACCGAGACAATATCGCGATTAATCGACGGGAACACAATTCTCGCAAGCTACCGGACACCAGGCTACGAGAATCGAAGTCACAAAGAAGCATTTTCTAATAAAGTAATTACGTAATTGATAGTAACATATCCCCCTGCGAAGTTCACACACGCACACGGATGATACCTGTCAATTTCCCGCCAGTTTTCTTTCTGTTCTCCCACATATATTACATCCGGAATCTTATCTGTCAGACATCGACAGGAAATATATGACTCTGACTAATTATCGGTGACATTTCCTATTCGAGTTTCGAGAGACACACAAGTTCTGTGAACCTCGCGAAAAACGACGAAATAAGACGAAACCCTAGAAGGAGTGTAATTCAGAATGGTTTTTTTTTCTCAATTTTATTTTCTGAACACGAAGTGATGTAGGAAGTTTCAAGATTTAAGTGCTGCGTGTTGGTTTCCCTCCGAAGGACTCCCGCTCGCTCATTGTGTGCCAATTGTGCCTCGTTTAAGCAGGGGGTGGTAGGTTAAATTGATTTAAATTGGTCTCGAAAGAGAGAGAGAGAGAGCGCGCGCCCGCTCTCTTCGTGGAGCAGCGACGACAGAAAGGCAGGAAAAAATGTCTCCTATCGTCGAGTCGAATCTTTACACGATAGGGGAGCATTTATATATATACGCTCCTTACCTGTCTCTCCTTGTAGGTCACTATTATCCATTTTTTTGGATGAAATTCATCGTGGCCGCGTACTCTCCCATTAGGGCACCCGTATACGCTCAGCTGCGAATTCCTGATAGGCGTGCACACGTTGTATTACATATGAATTTATTTATAAATCGGTTATCGCAGGATCTTTAGCCTCTCTCGATTTCGATCGTTTCTTTTTTTCTTCCCTTCTTCCTTGAATTCGTCTTTCGGCCAGCAAAATGCATTTGAATGCCACTGCGATGTGATTGAGCGATTTCTCGCGTCTTTTGTTACATTTGATTCGAGGAAAATGTACGTATTGCGTGCAGGAGATGAGAGTTTAGAAATTGATTTTGTATTTTTTAATTAAATGATTCAATTGAAAACGCGTACTTTCTCAGTCGCTCGTGGAAAAAGTAACCCTTCTCGTTAAAGAACCGTCTCTCTTCCGTCGTCCATGTCGGACGCACGTGGACATCACGACGCAATGGCTTGCGCATAAATTAAAACGTGTACTCGACCCTCTCTCGAGTCCGAAAATGGACGACGCCCTGTGGAGAAGATCCTCCGCGCCGGAAACTAAGCACGCGCGGCCGATATAAATTTCACAATTTTTAAAAACAACCCCCTTTGACAGAGTTTAACGATCGCTCGATTTAAATTTTATATAATACGCTGGATGAATATCGAAATAACAAACGAATCGGAATACGCAGTGTGTTCCACGTGAGACTGAAAGTTACATCTTGAAAGTCTCGCGGCGCTTCTTCTATTTGTACTTCGTAAATCCGTTTGTAACTCTATACGCGCGCGATGGGTATCGCAAAAGGGGTTATCAACAAATGTGTTCAAACATATAGGGTGTCACCAGACGCGAAAGGGGGGGAGTCGGCTAAGACCAACCAACCCCTCGTGTCAATAATCAACCCTGTAATCCTTCCACAGAGAGATCAGACCGATGAGCTTGTAACCGTTGAGAATCGATTCACGAATGACTTCTTAATTTAATAATTGCATAATCGACGTTTTCGAGCGCGAAAATCGAACTGAAAACTAGCGTCGGCTCTTGACCTTAATTTTTATATGTTTGAAAGTCAATATCGTTGTGCAATTTGTTTATAATGTATTCAGTAGAACAAAAAGAAATACACAACAAAACTTCGATTATAAACGTTCCCCGTTTCGTGCCTTAAAATCGACAATAGCCCCCTAACAAGCGTTCTTGTGATGGATCGCGGACATTCTTCTTTCAAATTCCGGCACGAGCCGTGGATTTGACAGGCAGGAAACGTGCGGTCCTGCGAAAAGGTCCGAGGCACAAGGCGGAGATCAATCCGGAAGCTGCGCCGCAATTATACACCCACGCTATTCGCGACAGCACTTCGACGTTTCCGACGGTCAAAAGTTCGACCTAAAAACGTAGCTGAGAGAAATCGAGGGCGTACGAAAGTCGAAGGTTTATTGGCCACTACATCATCGCACGTCTCTCAGGACAAAACATTCCGAAAAATGTTTTCCAAAATTTCGCGACACCCGAAAAGAACCAGCCCCCGCCGAGTCTCCCATTCTTCGCTTTTGACGCGCGCCCCTTTTCGGAACGGACGCTCGACTTCGTTTGCGTCGGCTCCATGAATGGCCGATCGCGGTCTATTAAAGTGAAATGATTATCTTCCGCACTGACAGACCGAACAGATTTCTGTAGAGGAGGGGCGGACGCGCGCGTACACAGACGGTTGCCTGTCTGTAATTCTATATGGGAGAACGTTTTATAGCGAAAACAGCACACGCGCAACGTCAGGACTCGTTAATCGTTCTATAGCGCCGGTAACTTAACATCCAGATCATCCCATGACGTTCGGAAACTTTTGTTGTCTGCGCCAACAATGCAATAGAAAATACGCTTGTGGAGTTAGAAATTAAATACGTCTAGTAAATTTTCTAATAAGATTAATTTCTAATTTTTTGAGACGTTTCAACGTGTCTTTGTGTTTTACAACAATATAAAAAATATCAAACGTAATGCGAGAGATGGGAGAATAAGATACAATAAATTTCGTGTTTGATGTAACCGCCGCGAAACCCTATCTCTATCAGCGATGCATTAAAAGCGCCGTAAAGGGGCTTGTCAAACGGCAATCATCCCCTATTATATACCTACGTCACTCCCCTCGCGACGCTCCGCCGTCGTCGGTGACTCGTGTGAACATTGCGGAAAAGATAGGAAGATAGCCGGAAATCTGGTCGGGAAATAATGCCGCGACTCATAGAAAAGAGGTAAACTGATCGGTCATGTCATGCCTTATTGGCTCGTCAAGCCGCCCACATCGCTCGGTGACTTTCGAAATCCTCGCCAGCCTCCCACGATGCTCCCTCCAAAATCTTCGGATCGGAAGTGACGCAATGACAGGTATACATTCAATAGTTCGTAATTCTCGCACGCGCCATGATAAATATTAGAGACGATCTCCCGAACTTGACCACGTGCTAAAAAACGAAACAAAAGTACAGACAAACTGGAAAACTGAATAGAAATTTACTTGACGACTTCGCGAGTTGCCGTATTTTGCCGCTTGCGTTATGATCCGCAGAAAAAAAGCGAGGAAAAATTTTAATCTCAGATTTATATTACGTTGCTCGCACATTGTGGGGTTTTTATTCTCGCGTAGAAAAATCACACGCTCTTCTTGGAGATCTAACCGGATAACGTCGCTTGCGGAAAAACGTCGAGGCGGCGGCGTCGGTGCGGTCTGTTATCAGAATATCGTCGTTTAACGAGATGCGGTGCGTGACGGCGGGACCACCTGGCGTTCGCAACCACGTGTCGGACCTACAGTGGACACGTGTCCGCCATGCATGGCTCTTCGTAAAGTACGACTCGTGCCACTCGACGTATCTGGTCGTGGAAAAACGTCGCTCATCATTGAAAACGTTATCATCGCGTTGATATCCCTTGGACCGGTACCGTTTGCTTTTGTTTCGCACGTTAGAAAAAAAAATTGTTAGAAAAAAAAATGGAGATATTTAAAACAATTCACAGTTTATAAACAAATATAGATTTCATTTCACGAAACGGTTAATGTAATTGGACATATATGAGCCGCGCGTCGGCAAACCGACGCTACGTGCGAATGCATCTTGGAGCGTCCAAATAAACCAATATTTTTCCCATGGATATACATAAGCGATTCTTACGACGAGGGTGCACTTCACTGACAGCATGGGGGTACGGGTGCGTCGCGTACATACCCCATGCTGCGCGTAGCAATACGCTACCAGTCCGAAAGCAGCCTCATAAACATCCCGCGCTTGCTTTTACTCGGACCTCGAGTGCGCTCGTGTGAATGCGCCGCTTCGAGTGTCTCGCGAATCGAATCGTTACTGCTTTAACAACCGCGCGTACGGAATATAACCTCGTGAAATTGCAGAGTAACAACGCGCGAACAATAACAATAACTCGCGCTCGCGCGCATTAAAATGTAATTGCCAATTTTAGCGCAATTTTTTCTTCCATTTTTTTGCGTTGTAAAAACTTTATATCGTCGTGATGTTTCAAAGATAAATAAATGTTATTTGAAAATAAAATATTTAAATAAATTGTCTTCGCGGGAAGAGAAATTGTGCGAATAAAAGATCACAAAAGGGTTGTCGGTTGTGGCCGATAGACGCGAAAGACAAGGAGATCGATCGGTGATCGATTGGTTTGTCGCGGCAGAGACGAGGAAACATCCGACCGGTAAGGACGTCGACAGCTCGAACCCTCCCCGCCTGACCTTCGATACGGATGCCAGCGGTACAAATGAACGGAATTAAGGGGCTTTTAGAAGGCGTACGTGCACACACACGCTCGTTGTATTCCGAGCAGGGGTAGATAACTCTCCCGGGAGAGAATCACGAGGGGGCGAGAGAGCGGGGGCACCCAACGCGAAGAGAGAGAGAGAGAGAACGTCAGAGGGTGCTCTTTGATTGGTGTGGGAAGATTCACCGCCAGTTAAGCTCTCTGCCACTGACTGCTCCTGCTAGGGAATTTCCCGACGTAACACCCACAAAGGAAACGCGAAGGGTGGTCGCGTTATATTCTCTAATTGCCGATTACTATCCTACCACCGCTGCTATTTGCTCTGCGAAAATTATCCCTCCGAACTTGCAGTGTCTCCGACACTGCCGTGTATGACGATCCTCCTCCTCTTCCTTCCTCTCGAGAATGTAAATTTGACGAAAAATCCAAAATTTCGTCTTCGAGACTTTTTCTGTCTGACTTTTTTGTGCACATCTTCCCGTTTCTCCCCTTCGATTGCTCGATAATCGTCGCGGCATTACTGATTCATTGGAGGTTAAAATAATCTTGGGGGTTGCATCAAGTAGCGTTTATCAGAGCGGATGTCACAAACACGCTCCTTCCGTCGTACGGTCGGTGTTCGTCGTGGATCTTCCCATTGTCTTCTCTGGCTACAAAGCCACAAAGCGATCCTCGCGATCCTCGCGTCTCGAGGCCCGGCTTGTGTGATGCAACGGCCGAGACATTGCACCAAGTCGGACGGTTTCTAGCCGGTCGTGGTTTCAGATGTTTATCTTGCGGCAAGCGAGCGCGCGGGAAATGGTGCTCCGCACCATATCTCGAGAATATAATGCATTTAGGACGAAACGCGCGTGTGTTAGGCTGACTCTATACCTAAAAAGGTTCCCGTCTAGGGACGGATACTAATTGAAGCAGTTAAAAGGACTACCACAACCGGGGAGTCAGATCCGTAGCCCTTAAACTAGCGCAGCGGACAACCTCCTCTTAATTCGTTTATTGCTATTATAAGCGCCAGAGTGACGCATCAACTTACTCAACGAAATTTTCATTAAGATTTCTGATCTCTCGTGTGTGTGTGTGCGTGCGCGCGTCGTAAATTAACGATAGTTTTCTTGACAATTTTTATCGCGTACTGTTTTTTTTTTTTTTTTTAATTAAGGAAGCAGCACAAATCTTTCGTAATATTAAATTTTAACAGAAATTTAATTTCTGACATCCAAGGATGACGCTGATACCCTGATAGTCTGCGGGAATAATCTGTCGCATTATTCGCTAATAATAAGTCTCCACCACGTTGTAAATTTCGCCGCTTTCACATCGTCTATCGCTAAACGAGGAATGACGCTGGATGTTTCGGAATTCGGCTGGCCATATGCCGATGAATCTACCCCCTGTGAAGTGGCGAGCAGTCTCTCTTTTTCTCTCTCTCCATTCACCGTGAAGAATTTATTCACCGCCGGCGCTAATTTGCTTAACCGTCATGACGCGCGCGCGCCTGCCTCGATGTGCGGTTTGAGGTATTATATCGGGCCTCTTCTCGTCGTCTTGAGTCCGTTGTACAACCGCACCACTTCCTGCCGATCATCGGGATTGCGCTCGTCGGCAAACAATATCCGTTGCTCTCTTTTGTCTCGCTTTTTTCTTCAAAGACGCGATCTCGATAGCTCTTTAGCTCTCTTTCTTCCTTTCACGTTTTCTTTTGAAGAGAGATGATACTCTTCTCTTCTCCTGCTGTAATTTGATACGTGGCAAAACTCGATATTATGTCGTAAAATAAGAATATATAAAAAAAACTCTTCTCGGGCAAAGATTCGTTTGATCAGTGAATATATTTTTTATTTACTTAATAATTTGAATTCACTATTCAATTCCAAATTCATCTAAATTTGAGGTTTTCAATTTAAATTGTTACGTGCATTAATTTGCGCGTTTGAATAAATCAAAAGATATATTTCGCACGAACGACGTTTCTTTGGGTCAATGAAACTACCGTCGGCTCACATCGTCGGAAATAAAGTACTCGTCGACTCGTCGTTTGTAATAAGAGCAAATCGAGTTAGCTCAAGTTTCGTGTACATATTCATTTATTTCGTGCCTCTCGTGATCGAACAGAAGAAGCCGCATTAAGAGGTGAATCATAGGTTAATGTGACGCGGGTCTGCATTCCCTCTTTTTTGTTTCTCTCTTCTTCTCTCCTTCTCTCTCTCTCTCTCTCTCTTTCTCCCGATAATTGCAGCCTGGATCGGGGAGCTGCGCGCGGAGAAGAGGAGGATGGGAAGGAGATAGATTATGTGCGATACGTTTTATTCCCTCGTGCCTCGACGCAATTTGCGGAATTAACGATTGTATAATTGCCACTTTTTGGGGGGATGGTCGGCTTAAAAATCGCGTGCCGCGTGAAACGTTTTCACGGTATACTGACGTAACAGGAGAGATCCCGACGGCTTTTCGAGAAGCTAATTGTTATTCCTCTTACTTCTTTCACCGTTTTTTTAAATACCGTACTTTATCGAGTTATCACGTATTTTCGGCAATATATTAATTGAATTGTGCATTTTTCGCAACAAAAATATAATCGCGCTATTTTCTCTCTGTTGTTGTCGTTTTCCTTTTCTTTTCCCTATTTTTTCTCTCCTCTTTCTAAGCTTGCATATGCTTTCTAATCTTGCATATGCGATATTTAGCGAAAGCCTCCTCGATGAAGACGTCTCCGTTATCGCGCATGCAATCACATTCGATGGATTATCATATTTGATATTTTTCGCCATATTGGCGCTCCCACATCTGTCGTAAATACCTCACTAATTTATGCCATTTTAAACGCTCGATTCATTCCCTTCTCGGTGATGTGCATGAGTCCTCGCGTAAATAGCTCTTCGAAAAACCGGGCATACCGTCACGTGGTATCGGGGACAGAATTACGGGTTATATTTGGCGGGGGAGGAGCGCACCAGTTGCTCGGGACGATAATCGCCGCAATTACGTATGGAAATTCCTGATTCATCCGCGATCATGTTCGATAACCATCCTATTTTTCACGTGAATTTCCAACGCTTCGTCGCTCACGAGGCGATTTTCGCTTGTTTCCTTCGGATTCATCAGGTTGATTTACATGGGACACAAGATAAAAGTCCTCATCAACAATCGGATACGTGTCACTAGCCGGATATTTATCAAAGAAACGATTATCAGATAAATATTGAACATAAAAAACTTCTCGATATCTTAAATATATTTAAAAATATTAGTTTTTAAATATTAGTCAAGACATTTATTTTATACGCACGTTAAGAAGTAATTTAAACCGACTTGTTTTAAAAGCAAAGAAGCAGATTGAAAAATTTGTTTGAGATTTAACAAACATCTTCGGCACAAAGAACGCTGCTCTTGTGTGCGAGCACACATCTTCTAGAGTTTTCGCGACGCGCGTTGTTTATTATCGTCGCAGTTTTACGCGCGTTTTGGTACGATGCATCAATAGAAAGATGATCTTGAGTGGGGTCTGAAAAGGGGGAGAGTCCCAGACTCTCTCTCTCGGACGGACCCTTTATGCAAAGACATGTCTGTCGCGCGATGCTGCTTGCAGGGTTGGGGAGTTTTGGGTTACCGCCGCCGTGTGTGGCGCCTCAGGTGTCTTCGATCCCTTTCATAGGTAAATGCGCGATTCGTAGCTTTCGTATAATGGTTCGCCGTGACGCGCAGCACGCAATCTCGTCGAGGAGAACAATCATAAATCAAAATTGTAACATTTTTTTACCCTCGATCGAGTCGATAAAATAACACGAAGATTTTATTGTTTCAATTATTTTCAATATTTGTCAGTATTCGTGTGTATCTTATGTGCGCAAAAAATGTGAATATATACAAGTTTGTTTCGCGAAAGTATCGAGATGTGTACGAGACTCGACAACCTCGTTCACGAGGAATTAATGAGCAACTAGAAAGCGAGAGAAACAATAAAAAGAGAGCAGAGAGGAGAGGGAATATATCGCGCATTACAAGAGTTGTAATTACAAGTGCGCACACGCGTTTCTGTGACAACTGAGCAGGTGATGCGCGAGGCAAAATAGATAATGCCTGAAACAAATACGCGATGATTATAACATACGGGCTGATTATCTGCCCTGGACTTTCCGTATTTGGCTTTTACCGTAACGTTTCCTGTAACGCTTATTCATCACTGGCGATGTTTAGTCTTGCCAATTTATTTTTCATGCGATTTCGTGCCGATTTTACATCGCGCTTTATTATTTCGAAAATAAACGCGACGGTATGTAGTTCAAAGATCGTATTATTTCATTACATAGTCGCGTTTTTATCTCGTCAACTTATTTCTTTCCTTGTTAGTTACCACCCTCGCTTTCACGGGGGTTTTAGAATTCGACAAAAATCCCTCTCGGGGCACGTGCGTAGGTTAACTAAATGACTCGATTGATGAATAATAGCGCCGTGAGACTATTAAATTTCCGTGATGCGTTTCGAGCGTCATCAAAGCGTCGTTTAGAGCCGTAAATGTAATATCGAGCGCCATCGTGACTCTACATCGTACGGCTACCCTACCTACGTTCACTGGCACGTTCGCGCGCCCTCGTAGCTTCCGGCACGAGTTTTGCTTACCTATAGAGCTCGTATGAGCGCAATATGCCTCGGAATGCATTCGCCATGGTCCTGCAACATCATCCCCGTACATTTTCGGAATCATCGAGTATACGCGTGGGCGCGGATCTCCCCCGCTCTCTCTCTTTCTCTCCCTGTGTTCGATGATCCATATGCAAGAACCCGATGTCGTCGAAACGTTTCGATGCACTCCGATGCGTCGTATATTTCGGAGAGCCCACCCGATTGACTTTCGTTGTAAAAACACTCCCGTCACGATCGAATAATATATATCTAAGTTGAAGGGTCACATTTTTACGCACAGCGAATAGCAATTTCCGACAGCGAACTTATTTTCAAGTGCTGTTTTGCAGCGTGGAAAATTTAATAGGTCGCGTGCGCGCGAGAAACATTTGCCGGCACATGATTAGCAGTAAAATCTAAATAAAAATTAGCCTTGCTCTCGTATAGATACGGCAGATGCAATGACAAGTGCAGCTCCAGCACCTGTTCGCGCATTATAAACGCAAATAGATATGTGTGCAATCTAAAACCGCCTTTTGCTTGTTTCGCGATTTTTCTCGCATCTGCCGGAGTTGCGAGCGGAGTTTGTCACGTTTATTTAAAAGAAGTATAAAATTGTTACCGAGAACCAGCGTTCGATTCGAAGATTATTGAGCACAACGTGTACTCTCTCTTCCCGTGAAAAAGGAAGACGCGCACAGAAGAAGCGCGTATGTACACAAACGAGAAAGCAAACTCGTCCCTTTTAACGCGTATTTAGCGCTGGTATTCAGTTTCGCACAATAAAGCGCTTTGTGGGGTATCCGCTTACCCGGGGCTTACGTCGTGCGCGTGCCAAAATGAAAAAACCGCGAAACACTGCCGCGCGAGTCTTTTGTACGGCGGTGCAACCCCTCCCTCCGATCTCTTCTTTATTGTATTTTTTGCACGCGGAGGACAATGTTGCGCCGTTGATCTAATTCGCCCTCTTTGCATTGTTTTTATCTGACGTACATTATCGTCATTGTGATTAAAGCTCTCGGTTTGGCATATAACTCGGGAACTATATAACTCGCTCGGTATCTTTCGAAATCGCATCCGCGTTCTTGCACACATCTGCTCTGGGTCTCTGAAGGAAAATGATCCAGCGACGAGCAGCGGTGGCGAGAGGGATGAAATCTTCTCCGCGATAACATCATCTTCGTGGATAGGGGAAGCTCTCGGGCCGCTCCTCGAGTTCGCCGCCGCGTGTGCGTTGCCTCTCGGCATAAAGGCCGAGAAAACATCGCGGCAAACCGCGAGGATGATCGTAAGGACGAATTTTTAGACGAGCAAGCAAAACGCACGTGGTCTCGTCGTTGTCGTCAGGAGGAAAGAAGCTTCTCGCGCGCGGAAAGCTTTCTCTCTTTGCCTGTGTGCACGCTCGTGCGCATTCTTCGTCCTCGTCCGCCTTCCAACGCCTCGGTTTTACGGTTTTGATATTTTTATCCGCTCGGCGACGGTG
>QVNV01009089.1:0-27610 GCA_014825455.1 Pseudomyrmex pallidus
TTTTTTTTTTTTTTTGTTTTTTTTTTGCATTTGACTCTCATAGATCTTATCTAAATTTCCTTGGTATTTTCGACAATATTTATAAGTAAAAAATCTTAAATATTTGTGTGCAATATGAAATATCAAGCGAGTCGTTTATTTTCGAAATATGATATAATGCGAGATCGCTTTCTGATTCTTTGCAGATGCGATTGAACAGAAAATGTTCATTAATTAATCACGTATAATCCGTAATATAATTAATACAATTACCTCCATATAATATAATTATTTTGTACAATTATATATAATTGTATACATGGATTTCTCTCTAGCCAAAAATCTAAACAAAAAACTTAAATTTGAAAATAAACGATTCGTGTCATTAGTCACTCTTGAAAAACCGAATGTGACAGTTGTGAAATGAACAAGAGTGACGGTGTATAAATGGGATCTCGATATATTTCTCGATAAGATATATATGTATCATAATGTAGTTACATGTACTCAGCTGATATATATATATGTACACGCGCGGAAGTTGAGGTTTTTCCTGTTTTTATTATCCTAATATTATTGACGAAACTTCGGAAATACACAAGATTTATGACATCGGTTATAATCTGTGGTATAATGCGATCATGTTTTATATAATAAAAATGATGTATTGAACAGTAATTGTTAGAATTCTGGTATCGTCCATCAATCTCTCTTTATGTATCATAGTTTTATTTTGTGCAACGTTACCCGAATTCTTTAACATAATACATTGTATTATCTGTGCATTAATTTTTTTACTACAGTGCTCCTCTTCAAATTGCCAGAACTCCTTTTTTCCTACACGTTCATCTCCATTATAAAAAACCACTACAATAAAAAAAAAAAAAAAACACAGGGCATAACAGTTGACAGTTTCACAGAGATGTAACATGTCCATTAAACATTCATAGCTCCATGCGACATTTACTAATGATGAACTAGCTCTAATGGAGCTTTCTGTCGATTTTTGTTCTGTGTGTTTTCTCGAAAAGGATTCGAATTGCTTTAATATATCAGAGAACGGAGTCATATATAGAGTTCGAGAAAAGAAAAGAGAAAAAAACCATGTGAACGACTAACAAAGATGCTACTATTATCATTTATTGACGTACAATTATTTATTGACTAGCCGTAGAATGAATAAAAGTTTGTAGGGGAAATATACCCTCATCTGTTATAGTCGATCCAAAGCAAGACTGTTAGTCGATAAACCAGGCTCCTGCCGGTGTTCAAGATTATTCAGGAGCGAACAAGCAGTATAGTAGCAATTAGTAACTGCCAATACAAGTTTGTTTTTTTTTCTCTTGTAATAAGATAACTGTTGCTCCGCGTCCAGCATCGTAAATAAAAAGTGCAGACATTAATTAGAGAGGAGGTGGTTCTCACTTTCGCGCAAGCAATATATATCGCTCACTACATCGTGCAATTACCGATCATCGGCAGTGGGATGTACCAGCGGTAAGTAACTCGCAGCGAACACTGATCAAAATTTTAACACGTGGACAATTAATTATTATTATTATAGTGTAACTAGATAAAAAAATAGATATCCATGTAAAAAATTATACCTACATATCAGGATGAGAACTGAACACATAAAAAAATTTTCATGCAGTTCTTACAATTAGAGATATACAATAAAAATCCATTAATTACGTATTTACATGCGATTAAACTTCACCGCGGAGCTCGATCAAATATGTATATTGTATTTACGTACATATAAAAATATATAATTAATGGATTTTTATTGCATACCTACAACATATATATGCGCGCGTTAATTGGTTTTCCAAATCGTTATTCACAATCAGAAAAAACTTATATCGAGGGTCAAACATAAAAGTTGCATGTTGCGCGTCTTGCATATTATGCATAAATATCTACACGCTTAAAATGGCATGAGAAATTTCATCACAAATTCAATATACAAGATAAATATAAAATGTTTTGCGTTGTTTCAATATGACTATCAATATGTATTTTCTCGAATATGTTTATACACATACAGCATAGTAGGATATATGTTTTTGCCGCGGATACGGAAACCACTGTGAGAGCTCGCCGTTAATTTAACGATATATTGCGCTCAGCACCATGGTTTATTCAATGTAACGTTTGTCGATCTCATATTTTAAATCTCAAATTTCCAACGTAGCTCTTTCGTAGTCGTTTTACTCGTTTGTACGGCCACTCGATATTCCGTTCTCGCTCGCATTGGAAATACACGCCGCGCGAGATGGTCTAAATATCGAATGGATATAACGTTCGAAAATAGGAGAAAGAGGGAACGTGAGAGATGAAGCGAGAAAAGGAAGGGAGAAGTGACAGGAATGAAGAAGGAGAATGATACCGAAGGTGGTTAAACGAAGGGTTTAAAGGCTACGTTGTGTGCTAAAAAAGCGCCATACGATACAGCACGTATCGTATTCGTGCCCACCATGGTGGGATAGAAACACAGAACTATTTCGCTCCCCGCGTTGCATAAAGATTCTCAATTGCTCGGTGCCGCGCCGCCCGTAGCACTTGGAATTGCAAGCCGTATATTGCCGGGATGCATCTTATTTCTACATGCGCTGTCATCCACCCTTCTCCGTCTTCCCTTTCTCTCTTCTTCTTCTTCGCACTTGCTGTATAGTTTTACGCAGAAGAAAAATTTTCCAGTATAAAAGACTGTTTTATGACGACTTTTATCTGCGGATCGTTTTTTTCTCTGAGATGATATTCGATTTAATTATACGCGCGTGGAAGAAAAAGAGAGAGAGACGTGCAATAACAGTTTTTTTTTTGCTATGAAATATTGATTCCTTGAAAATATACTGTGCTTTAAGTGCCGTTTATTGCCGCTCAATTAAATTTACTCAAGAAAATTCGTTTTAATTAAAATGTTTTTAATTAAATTATTTTGACATATTACAACGCACATAACGGCGTATAGGTACTCGTCGCTGTATTTTATCACGACTAGTTATAGTAAATCGAAATTATTTCGATTTCCATTTTGTGTGTGTTTGTACTCATTATAACTTAATTCAGATTTTAATTAAAATATGATGCGTTGTGTAATTATAACATATTAAAGAGGACGCCGACTGTTGAATTTTAAGCAATCTACTGCAGCGCGCGAATCGTTGTGTCGAATTGCGGTATAAAAAAGTCGACCGCGCGGCAGTATCGAAATTTAATAACCGGGACTCGCACAGTCGCCACGTCGACGTATTCACGATATCGGTGGACAAACCAGAAATTATATCGGAGGACACTGAATACCGCGAGAGGTAAGCCGGAAAAAAAAAAAAAAAAAACTAAACGAGCGGTCATAAAGGTAACTTCGCCAACCGGATTTATTAGCGCGGCCACGGTTTCCGCAATCGTTCCTTTCTTTCCTATTTATCTTTTATAACGTCGACTCACACCGCTCTACCACTTTTTCCCAGTGGAATCTCATTCACGAAAAAGCGCGGTGTTTCAGTCACCGGCAATGACGTAAAAGCGAACGTATAGGGAGGGAGATGCACTCTGTGCAATGACGTAAGAACAGGATCGAGGCAATCGCGTTTTGCGCCCACGACTGAGACATTCAAAACGTTTTTCAGAAACTCATCCACAAAATAAGAGATAAAACATAACAGAGTATACGCGAGAATATATTAGTCTTCTAATTACGCACTCGGTACGAACAAATTTGTATATAAAATTGAATTCAAAGATCTCAAAGCAAACAGACCGAGAGATTCGACCGATTTAAAGTTTGACCTCGGAGCCGGATTCGTTATTCCGCATTACACATTCAGCGAGAAAATATTAACATCATTTAAAAGTTATTGCGTTTACTGCATCACAGAATTTATAAAAGAGATGATTTCTCATCGTCACGTATACATTCATAACTGGTTCATCTCCGTTCGTCCGTCACTGTGTGGGAGAAATACAGGAGCAGCGATACGAAACGGGTTGGTGCGGAAAGGGACGATCCGAGTCGCAAGTAGGTCGCATTATCCGAGTCGCGACCTACTTTGGTCCTTTCCATCCTTTTGGGTGCGCTTTGTCGACCCGAAATCCACCCCAAAACTCCGTGCCGTCATGTCCAGCCCATAAATTTTTTTTAATATTCCACACCGTGATAGGATATTCGCGCGGCTCTATCGTGATAGAAAGTTACGTCGTGAGAAAATGGGCCGTTGAACAGAGAGATATAAGCCAACAATATTTCAAACGTATGAGCGCGGATCCAAATAGGTCACTTTAAACTTTCGACGTTGTGTACAAGTGAGTTCTCATTTCCTACTGTCCTCGTACACAATTGCAATTTGTTTCTCCTTTTCAGGTACACCAAACGACCGAGATGAAGTTACGCAGGCCGCTCATCCGTCGCCATAAACACAATCCCGGGATGTATTTACGGCGAGACGGTAAAAAGTCTTTGTATCGGTGTGGAGAGCGCAATCGACAGTCGGATGAACATGACATCCTCTCTTTAACTGCATAAGAGAAATAATAAGACCAGTATACATATATATTTTGGCCTTATTATGTCTTTTTTTTTTTTTTAAAGTCGAGCAACGACTTGAAGTTTAAAGCTGAAATGCGCCGTATCGTCCGAATGATCACGCGCTACGATTTTTAAGTGAAATTTTAACGTTTTTACACAGTCTGTGATTTCCTCCTATTCCGATAATTGTGTGCGACGACTTAGCTGATTCTCAAGTCAAGTTTCTCGATCTGTATCTTATTTATATCACCGGCACAACATGCGTTTCTCCTGCCGAGAGAAAAAATCTCAATGAAGCGTAACATATCTTATAACTTGCACTTTCATCGAGAAAATAGTAGCTTTATAAATATATGTGACGACAACGACGCACATGTGCAAACGCGATGGAAGAGTAATCGTACCATTATTGATTTTGTCTTCTTGTATGCGTGGTTCTACGTTTGCAGCTTTGTGACGAAGCAAATACACACACTCCTCCTCCGGTCGTATGCGCGGCGCGAGATCGCATTCGTGCGTGGAAGTTCTTGTTCTAGAGAATTAATCTTCACAAAGGTAACCACACACGTTGTGATATTGCTTATAGTAATTAGTCGTGTAGTATTCTTAATCATAATTATATCTCGCGCGCTCACATCTTTCAGAGTATCACAGACACTTTGAAACGGCCAAATTCCGAATGATAGGTCTCGATACAAGGACTGTACGCGAAGATTTGCCGTGGCACATTTAACAGTGTAGCATTTATCGAGTCAAGAAAAATGTTACAAAAGTTTATTGTTTACATTTATTGCTCCACATTTTATTATTATATTAAAATAATTCTATTTCTTATTTCCAAAGCTGAGTTGAGCCGAACAAGAGAGTCAGAATAAATGACACGCACTGAACTTATTGAATACGAACTAACAATAAGAGTAAGTTAAGATTGGTGACTTTTGTATATGCATAAAGTCTGCTGTTTTACTGTATTTTTTTAAAAGAAATTGTCTTTACAGATAAAAAAATAATCTCAAGTTTATTGATGAAGAATCAATAAACTTGTCAATTTTATTATATATATAAAAAGGAAACATAACAATTGAACAATTGAAATACACACTACAAAAAAAAATTTGCTAGCGCATACGAATTAATGATATATGCTCAAGAATAATTGTTGCACATTACAGTTAATACATTCCATTATATTTTTAAAACTATAGAATGACCAGTAGAAACATGTTGCAAGTAAATGATTATACTTCGTAATAAACAGGCCGAAATAAATAAAACGCCATTTTAGCAAAAACTCGTCAAAAATTTTATTACCAGAAGTGTAAAATCATAAATATGTAATATTTTAATAATTTAAATTACATTAAAAAAAAAAGAAAAATTTGTTTGCGCGGATGACTAATGGTATTATATTTTCAAAGTGTTATCCATCAAAATCTGCACAGAATTACAAATTCGAAAAATTTTGAAAAACATTATCCTACATGAATAATGTTTTTTTTTCACACATGGACAACACTTTGAAAGCATATATCATTAATTCATACGCGCTAGCAATTTTTTTTTTTTTTTTTGTAGTGTGTATTTCAAATATTCAATTATTATGTTTCTCTTACGTATATATATATAATAAATAATTTATATATATATATAGATAACAAATAATTTATATATATATAATAACATTGACAAGTTTTCTTTACAAAATGGCGGTTTATTTATTTTATTCGGCCTATTATTGCAAAGTAATAATCATTTACTTTGCAACAATTTTACTTGAAAATTTACCCTATGCATGTATATATTTCACAAAGAGGAGGGGAAAGAATTATTAATGATGCAAATATTAAACATTTAGTATCGTTAATGTATCGACGTCGACGACAATGTGTAAAACCACATTTTTCAGTGAAGACAGGAGTTTTCTGACGGATTCGATTTCCGATATCACACTTTTCCGTACTACATCGGAACGTAGACGTTTACTTACATCGGAGAGACACTTGATCCATCGTCAAAATATAGGCAAATTCACCAGTACTTCATTAGGCACAAGTCTCTTAAAAGAATGTTAGAAAAAAAAATTATTACAAAATTTCTGGTGTACAATTTGTTACATACTTTTACTATATTTACGTCATTCAAATGCAATACATACTTCGTTTTCCTTATTGTTTGCTTGCTGAAGCTCCATCTCTTTCTGCCTTAAACCATGTGGGCCTAATCTCGCGATTTGTTCGGCTATTCGTGTTGTCTCTCTGTTTATCAACGTGTAGTACTTTTCCTCACTCGATATTAATGTTAACGTGATCGTTGGCGCGGCAACAAAATACTTTTCAAGGATATTTGCCCAATACGATAATGGTTCGTTTTTTAATTTTTCGACGTCTTTTAAAATATTAAATGTTTCATTCAACTAGACCAAAAAAAAAAAAAAAAACAAAAAAAAGTCAAACAAGTCAAACGAAGCATAAGTAATATAATTTACAAGTGAAACGTAGTCTGTCAACGAGCTAGTTATCATGTGTAACGTACTTTGTTTGTATCTTCAAATGTCATATGGTTGAGAAGGAGACTTGCGATGTAAGAATCTGTATCGTTTTGAAAGTAATTTAAAATATCGGAACGGTATTCGTCAATTGCAGTTCTTATTTCCACGGTCATATCACTGCTACGTAAATTGTTAATTGTCTTTATCAAACACCACTTCATCATCAGATTGATTTTACTGGCTACACACACAGACATACATATAATATTACACACACACACAAACTTATGAAATACTTGAAACAAGTAATATTTACGCATATGCAGCACGCCTTCGTTTGTGAGTTGCGTTCCGTGAAGACGAAAACAAAAAATTGTATCTCGATGCTCATATTGATGGCAACTAGCGGAACGGACGTAGAGAATACTTAACCAACGAAATGTTTTGTACAACAGACTGGATTTAGATAAGAGGTATTTCCAGAGTATTGAACAACTATGCATTTCATAAATTTGATTAAATAAGGATGGTCCTTTCCAAATTAAATTCACTATCCTCTCGGTGTCAACGATATGGCCATAATAAACGACTAACTCCTTGCTTTCTTTAAACGGCTCCAACAACAACGGAGTCTGCCAAGGTTTTCGAAATCTACTTTGTTTTCTCTACAATTTTATGTTAGTCTTAAATATGCTTTTGTTTGAATTAACAAAAAAAAAAAAGCGTGCAAAGAGATAAAATATATACTTATACCTTTGACAGTATTTTGTGTTCTAAAGGCATTAAAGCGAGAAAAACTTCATCATGTTTCACTTGACCGGCTATAAATATAGTTAAATTTTCTGGCCTATAAAATCTCTTGTGATAGTTTTTGAC
Organism: Pseudomyrmex pallidus; assembly: GCA_014825455.1. Classification (NCBI taxonomy): domain Eukaryota; kingdom Metazoa; phylum Arthropoda; class Insecta; order Hymenoptera; family Formicidae; genus Pseudomyrmex; species Pseudomyrmex pallidus. The sequence continues at coordinate 7,875 of QVNV01009089.1, forward strand.
TTTTTTGTTATTGGTGCTTTGACGTAAGTTTTTTGTAGTACCTATGCATATTAATAAGTAATGTTTGATGCAGATTTAGAATTTGAAAAAGAGAACGAATATATAAAGATAATGCGCGTCGTTCCTATACCTTTAAAAATCGATGTAAAACCACATTTTTTATCATAAAATGCATTCATAACTTCCTGATCTAGCAGGTCTTCGAGTGTGTTTTCCGCATATTCTCTTTTATAATAAACGTAACCAGCATCCTGACCGTCACCATTAATATGATGTATTTCTGTAAGATATGCTGAATTCTGTGTCGGAACATATTATCACACATTAACTATACTTGTATTTTTTTAAGTAGTTTTAAATGAATATATAAAAGTACTACGCGTAATCTCACATATTATAATTAAACTGATGCGGGCAAGTTTAAACTTATTTTAATAAATTGTTCAAACATTATGTGTGATAAATTTTATATCACTTTAATGTTTTTATCTTTCATAAAACATTTTTTTCACATCAAAAAATATATAGTAAAATAAGAGAGACAGATCTCTTTTTATTAAATCTCACACAGTGAACAGTATTAATAAATATATAAAACGGATAACAAAATAATCTAACATACGACGTTCAAGTACATAGTTAGAAGAAAATTGTAAATACTTTAACACATGTCTCGACAAACACAGTCAATGGCAGATATCCTTCACACATGTCGTTTACATTCTGTTCCTTTATTTTGTCGAGACTTTCTATTTACAAGTCCCTTATAGCTTTAATTATAACACTTTACGATGTTTTTCTTTCACGTTAATATAATTAACGTAATGAGAGACTTAAAGTAATGTTTAATTAAACACGTTATAAAAATTATTGAAGAAATCTTACCGTAAGAGTGGGATAAAAAATATGATCGAGATACACTGGCAGCAGTGAGAAAAATGCTTCGGTACAAAATGTTTTAACTTGAAAACAAGTACGATGATGAAAACTTTTAGCACAGACGGTAGCTTGGCATCTGTTGGTCCATATCTCCAAAATATTTTTGTACGGATAACTTTTGCTACCCATGCAAATAAGATAGCGCAGTGCATAAGGTAGACCATCGTTATCGAGTGTTTTAGTCGCTTTTTTAAAAAATTATATACTTAAAAATTGTTTTAAAAATATTTTAAAGAAATTTTACAGAATTGCATTTTTGGTTTTGTTCAAAAGAGACAACCGCTGCCTCTCGTAAGTTTTGGAAAAATTTAGCGCGATACGTGTGTCAATATATTACCAAGATTGAAAAAACCGCTGACAAATGGACCTTCTGTCTCTGCGAAACAAATAGTAATTCCGGTGGTTACGGATTTATATATGTAGAGTGGAATAATATTTTCGATCATCAACGAGTATATCTGTTCGAATTCACCTATAGTGTTTCTCGTATAACGTTCACGACGCGGCATACCGACGAAAACACACACTTCTTGTAAACCTTACTTGTCAGAATCTCAAGTTCAAACTGTAGCACGGATTAACGATTGAAGATAGTAGGAACTTATGTGCGCGTTTCCTACTACTACTAAAAACCCCCACTACGCGCATGGTGCGATGTATGAAACGATCCCGCAATATATTCATGATTCTCTCTCTCTTTCTCTCTTTCTTTTGTGTATTTCTTCTTAATATAATATTTGTTAGTCACATAAAAGTTCTTTTCTTGAAAAAAGTTTATTCTCTTCATAAAAAATTACATTAATGTCATAAAAAACATATGAATATAGATACAAGGTGTTATCGAATATCTTGTAAATGACGCAGTTTCGTGGAAAATAAACAAAATTTTGTTTGATCTTAAAAAAGCCATAAAAAAATTACATAATTTGTGTTTGTTGATGTCGTTAAGATATTCTTAAACTCATTTTTTTTTATGTTCTTTGTTTGCGCACAATTGTTCCACATTTGTCTATTTATGCAGTTTTTGTCCAAGCCTCCAAAACTTATATAATAAAAAGATTGGTACAAGAGGAAACGTTAAATAAGGGAAACAGGATAAAAATTACTGTTTGTTTGACAAAAGAAACGTACAGCTGTTAGTGATAACAGAGAACAATGAAATTACCGTTACTCATAGCAACTAGTTTGGTCCTTTGAGGTGCAAATTGGTGCACCTAACCGATGCGTTGACCAATATGGTTTCATAGTCAAATCAATAGCACACTGGGACCCACACTGGATAGCGATGTTGTCTGAGTGAAGCCAGGAAGATTCGAAGGATTAAACGGTATCTAAAGGAAATCCTATTGTTCATATCCGTTCGATGAGTGTACATTTTCACCATTAATGTGAAAATAATAATATGCATAATCTAAATTGTGTTATCTGCCTCAGCACATTGTTCGCCAGAAATATCGAAAATAGAGATATTACGAGAATTTATTCAGGACACTGTGGTTGCTTTTTACTTGACATTGTAGTAGGCTGACTTTTATGGATTTTTTTATCATTTTATTCCGAAGTGCCTTTAATTGTCACTTTTGAAAAAGAAAAAACAAAACAAAATTGACATGTCTTTCAAAGTGTCAATCATTGGATGTTTCTACATGTGTGTGTGTAAAAGATAAAATTAATTTCAATCCGTAACAGCAATCGATCTTTTCGGAAATACAGATGACTATTACGTAGAAAATTGCGCGTATCAAAAGAGCAGCGATCGTCACTTTGATACAATGTTAATGTATGAATTTGTTATCACATGCGTATCGCATTATCCTTCGGTTAACAAATTTATCAACGCGTTACATTGAGATGCATGTATGCATTTAATCAATCTTCTCGCATATTTTATCGCACTTTTTTATTGCTAACATTACAGATTGCATAATTCTGCAAAAATAAAAACACGAACAGCCGCCGCTTTATCCGTTTTATCTTCGAAAGTTGACTAAAGCGTTGCCGATTAGTCAGCGATTTATTTGCAAAATCACGATAATTTTACCATGTGTTTGTTCGGTAAAATCTAACAGGCATAAATTTAATAGACAATTAATTAATAGCCATTAATTGTCTGTCGTTTAATAGAAATCCTTTGTCCCTTTCTATTCTATACATCGCGATAGTTACTCGCTTAATAACGCGGATGAACCCGAACGTGTTTTCACATGGTCTCATTTGACTCGACTGTATAATAGTCGTCGAATCCCCCCTGTAATAATTAGTTCATTACGCGGATCATTTGTGTAACTTTATACGTATGAATAACATTGTCCATCAGACGTAAAACGGTATAAGACAAGATTTTGTTTTCTCGTATATATTGACATCGCATTGACATCTCTCTCTCTCTCTGGTTACTTATAAAATGTATTCAAGCTTGGTGACAAAAAAAACTGCATTAATAATCAACCAGACACCAAAAAAAACACACGCAAACATTTCAGCAATGTCAATCCTCTTTTCGTAGTATTTCAACTTCGTACTCTCTTTTGCAATGGTATTCTTTCCGACACTTGCAAAAATATGTTTAATCGCGAAATAAAAAAATAAAATTACAGATAAACTTCAAAAAACAGCTTTTACGTCTGTCTGTATTTTATATACCTATATATATTAACAGAGAAGATTTATATTCTCTGTCGTAAAGAGAGATAGTAAATCGCACTGTGTAACGTGTGTGCGTTCTCCCCATACAGCAATTTTTTCTCTTATATTTTATTGAAAGTGCAACTTATCAGAGAAATGCGTTGAGGAAAAATTATATCTCGCGCCCCGATCGAATATTCTCCCGGTAACGATTCGAGGGGCGCTCGAAGTGTGCGACTTTAAACTGCGCACACTTTCGGGACCGAAAGTGAAATTCTCTCCGCTCCTTTTACCGTTCGCGACGGTGCAAATGGGGTTGTATTTGGCGGAAGGTCACCGAGTTCTCTCCTGCGCGGGCGAGGAACCGACTCTAGAGAGGTCTGGCTTCGTTTTCTCTCTCTCACGTCTTTTCTCTTCCTCCTTTTTTTCGCTCCATTTCGCCGCCACCTTAGCGGAGAAACGTATTAAGTCGGGAAATGAAGGTTGTAAAGCCCCGGGCAGCTTTTTGCCGCGACAATCACACTCGACCGGAAGTTTCGCGCTCAGCCTTCGGGGCGGTTGAGAGAGTGCAACTGGAACTTGGTCTCGCAATAGCGTCTGTCAACCTTTCCGAGCGGAATGCCCTTAGTACTTCCTACAGAAACTTCTTCGGTATCAGCGAGAAAGAAGTATTTTCTCGCTTTCGACAAGGATTCAAGTAGAAAATCCGCTCGCGCGCTACCCGCTGCGTAAGAATTGCAAAACATTCGGGCTCTTCTTGACTCGTTGGTTCGCGAGAGAGTGAGGTGTAATGGTGAAGTTGAGCGAAATAAAAGGCGAGGCTTTCGGCCGCGCTTTTCCAAGAAAGATAAAAGCAACTTTAAATATGATAAATTTTCTAACGTTATTTTCTCTCCGTGGTCATTAACTTCCGTTACTTTGCGGAGCTACGAACGACTTTTCGTCGCTACGCATTAAGATAAAAACATGATGGAGAAACAAATAAAAAAACACGCGATCTTACTTTGTGTTGTTACTGTATTTTTTTTTTTTTTTTTTTAAGCCCGCACTATTTTCTGATCACGTCGTTATCTGTGCGTCGTGATTGCACAACACGAAAAGTCTAGACTATCTAGATTTTGTTATCACGTAACGAGATATTCCGACGATTGCATATTGCCATAAAAGTCGTTATATCTGATATTTAACGTTTTTTACCACACAATTTTCGAATGGGAGGGGAGGGGAGAGTGCGATCTACCTTTTGGATTTAGTTTAGTCATCCCGTGCGAATATTACACTCGGTGAGAATCTCAAAATCGAGGAAGGGCAAAATCCCGAACGAAAGTTTGGGAGCCGACATTATGCGGACGCACGTGGTTTTAATCGATTAATAAACGGCACACGCACCTGTGTCACGTTAAAGAGATTTCCAGAATAATACGCGCGGTTGCTACTTGTTGTTGTTGTTGCAAACGCATTTATAACATTTTGCATGTTTCAAGTATTTTCAACGCTCCGACCAATCGAAATTGTCATAATTTTGCATTGGAATATTAATCATATAATATTGAAATGTAATATTTTGTTGGACGATGAAATTTACACACAATAATTGCAATATATCGAAATTAACGAGCAACTCTTTGTGTGAATTTTTCGTCAGTTTCTATAGTCACAAATTATATAATTTGCGCACATAAGTGACTCTCTCGTATCAGATTAATAATTTAATTACACACAAAATATGTTTAAAGCTTTGCCTTTAATGTTTTAATACGCGCGCTTTGATAAATTTAAAAGATTTATTAAAATGACGTGTATATATAAATGTATCGATACAAGAGAGAGAGAGAGAGAGAGAGAGCACAAGAGAGGACAATACATGCGATTGAATCAATTTCCTTGATTACACGCACTGGTGCAATGAAACGGATTTACAATCCGTGGTTAGCTAGGATTTTCTTCGTGGTTTTGCACACTAGATGCGTCTTAGTTTGTATCCGTCCCATAAATCCCATCGCTTTATCGTACGGCAAAGCACGATCCTGCGGATGCATGCGGCCAGTACTCGTCGCTATCCCGTACGGCGGGATTTCGGTCTGCTAAGCATGTTGACAACGTGTTGTAGCGCGCGTTCTCGTCGTTGGATGCTGCGGCCTGCGGACTGCGCGCACTGATCAATATGGAGGGGAGCTTTGGCCGAGGAGCGCGCGGGTAGGGGTTAGTTTCAGGGGTTGCTTCGCGAGGGAGGCTTGTGTCGGCGGCGGCGGCGGCGGCAATAGTGACGGAGACGATAGTGCGATGGTGGTAGTGATAGTGGTGGTGGTGGTGGTGGTGATGGTGGTGGTGGTGGCGATGGTGGTGGTCCCGGCGACGACGTCGGGCTACGCCGAAGGTCGATCTGCTGGTGCTGGTGGTAGTGGCGGTGGTGGTGGTGGTGGTGGCGGCAGAATGCGAGAACCGCGAAAGGGGAAACGAGCTCTCGCGCGGTCTTACCGCGCGCAGCTTTAGCCCGAAGGGGTAGAGAGAGTCCGTACGTACGTACGTACGGTACGTACGTACTGTACGTGGTGACGGTTCAGTACGTATCGCGACGTGGACGCGTCCGTACCGCGCACTCTTCGGTCCTGACTCTACTCTTTAAACTAGGTCAACCCCCGTACGAACGGGATCCTCTGTGCATTAGCCCCCACGAGAGAGAGGAGACCTCGGCAGTAGCAGCGCGCTCGCGGCCAAAGAGCACTGTCGACGAAGGTGTCCTCGTTTTTTCCGTTGCACATTTTTTCCGTTGGTCATTATAAAAAATAAAAAATTAAAAAAAAATAAAGAAATAAAGAAAAAACTAACAGATCACCGCTAAATTGTTACACACAAAAAAAAATAGTGTGCTCATGTTGTCTCGGACAGTAGGGGGTGAGACTTCTCGATTCAAATTTACGAGCGTAATTTGAAAAAGTTTTATCACAGGATTCACGCTGTAACAGCGCGTATCACGTGTGTGATTTTTAAGTGAGAAAAAAAAGGGGGAAACAAAGTTTTAGGAAATACGTTGCATTCGTCGTAGATTTATCTGTCGGCGGGAGATGAACGGAGTTCAGTAGATCTCCGCAGTGTGAAAAGCTCTTCAATCAGGATGATTTTGTGTATCCGCGATGTGTGGATTAAATCTAATTAGCGCGGGTTTCCGGATGATAACCCTCTTTCACAGATAATCTCTATCGACAAGCGTCAAGAGTTCGACAGCGTGTGCCTCTCTCGCACAGAGCTTCGTTTAGAGTGATGGCTTTCGCGACAATAGGATCTTCGAGCGTGTTCATCGATCGTCGCGAGATCGTGACGCGCGGACAGTTTGTGAAAACGGACGTGATCGTCCTGTTTCCGGCGTCGACGTTTAACGCGCGGTTCCTCTCTCCTCGATTTTCACCGAGTGACTTGACAATGTTGGTGTAGCGAATGTGCAAAACTGTCGACAAAATTCGGAGTGGCGTGTTTGCAACAGTATAAGCGGGATCGGATGCTGCCACCCTTTTCCTCCTCCTCCCCCCCGAGTGTTTGCATTGCAATTTTGCGCTCTGACGTCTGTCGTTCGACGGTCGTCGGCGCTACGCTCGTCGCAACCAGGTCAAGTGTGCCAGCACCACCGCTGACCTTCACGGTGCGGAATTCGGAGATCTTTTTACCGCGTCCCCGCTCGATTAGTGCGCTGCCGCATTATAACCCACTACCTACCGTATTATAACGTGACGTGGATTTAATCAGTGAACGCGCAAAGAGTAGTGGTGGTGGTAGTAGTAGTACCTTAATTGATTACCGTGCTCATTAACGATGACATTTCAATTCCCTCTGCGAATTATATTTTCCGATATTTTGATCGAGTTTCGCAAAATGGGAGGCAAAACAGGCTCTCTGACGGCGGAGAAAATAAATTATTTCTTTCATTTTCACAGCTCGCGAAATAATTCATTATATTACATAATCGCTCGGCGCCATTATTTCGTGGCGTGTCGCCGCGCTTTCACGTACACTTACTTTTCCAAAGCGAAAAACTTAATAACATTATTGTTCGTTCGCATTTTTGTTGAAGAAGAAAAAATTTGTTTAAAACTCTCTCGCGCGCGCGTTCTGAATGTGTCCTTTTCCCGGACTTTCGCGGACCGTATTGAGTGTGACACGCAAAATCACGAAGCGTTTGTGCCACAAATAACGCCCCGAGCGTTTATGAATAACATTTTCCCGAGTCGTAACGTCGCGGAAAACGCGTCCCTGAAAAATTCACGTCGCCTCGCGGTTTTTTCCTCCCGAGACGTGCCGCGGTACGTATGTACAACCGTAAAAGCACAGCTCGCTTCCCTTATCTTTTTGCGTTTTAATCCTCTGAAAAATGCAATCCTAACCGCCGGTTGCATTGCGCGAGCTATCTCGCGCGCGGTCCCGAAGGAGCTCCCGTGATGTTCACGATACCCTTTCTACTCGAAGTACCTGACGGATGTTTCCCGAATACGCGCCATATATATATGTATATATGTATTCCTTTTAGAGTTTCGTATTTCTGAGCGGCGGCGGGAGAAGAGAAGGAGGGAATCCGGGACATCTCTCCGTGCTCGTTTCCAGGGAGTAATCTCTGGAGATATGCCTCGGGTAACGGGATACGTGCCTACTTGGAGCGGATCCCGACTCGGCTCGGCTCGGGTCGTCCGTGCGCAGCTCCCGTGCAAAGTCTCCGTTCATCCTCGGCTGCGGGGATCCTTCGATCCTTCGCTTTCGCGTAGCGCGTTCTCGGATGCTCTCGAAGAACGATGGAACTCGATAATCCGCTCACAGCGCGAAGATATCTCCCTTTTTTTTTTTTTTTTAACATGCGCGCGATTCGAGAACTTAATACGAGCGATACATCGTTACACGCGCGTGTCAAAGACATCGATGAATGACTCGTTGGAAAGCAGCTCTATTGATATTGAGGCACGGCTATTAAATTTGCGATAAAATTCGAAAGCTCTCGGGTAAACGTTTTTCACGATTTGATAGCGCACTCGCGACGCGCGTTTCCCATTCACCGCAAATGCGTATAAAGGCCGCGGGTATTCAAAGCGGATGTGCGGTAAAGCGCTATGTATAATCGTTTTCTCGTCTCTCCGAACGTGCATTAATGAATTAGCGTTTAAAATTCGCGGATTTAACGTGTTTCGCGTCACAATTACATTGCGTATCTGAGAATCGCAAGAATCTCTGATCGATAAAACTATTGTAAGTTTTTTAATTTTATGATTAATTGGTTTTTCGCCAAAATATTTCTGACGGTGTCTTTTAAAAAAAAAACAAAAAAAAACAATGGATATGCGCGCGCTCGATTAATGCAAAGTATCTCGTGTCGCGCGAGGTGTCTCTTGTAAAGTCACGTAACGTGTACATTTGATCGATCATGCGCAAGCCTGACAGAAAGTACACACACGCAACAATGTATCTTATAGTTGATTGGGAACGGTGCGTTGGATTCCCGGGAACTCAAGTTCCGGGAATTTCTTTCGAGGAGGAAGTACGAGTCCACTTGTTCGCCATCGATCAAAGACAGATATATCCGTGAATTCCTCGACAAGAGGAGTTTCTCTTTGAAACTCCTGCATCCTTTCGAGGACACTTTGCTGCTCATCGTTGAAAACAATCGTCGATTTCTCGCTCGTCTTTCGAGATAATGCACTCGTGCCGTACGTGTTTCAATATCGAAGCAAATGCGACGACGTGTGACGCGATCGCAATTTCTTCTTCGCTGCTGTTATTTCTGTAACGTCTCTCCCTTTGGAGAATTATGTTTTATGAAAGAGAATGTTTTTTATCTTCAAAATGCTCTTCCGCTTACGGAAACGCACCAGCTAAATCGTGTAATCACGATTCTTATAGAAACTTCGCTATCGCATTGTGAAGCTTGAGTAAATTCGCTCGTCGACGTGGATTCGCGATTGTGTTATTGAGATTTATGATTATTAAGATCGGCCCGTTCTAACACCGTCTTTATTACTTTTCATGTAGCAACTGTACATCGCACGAGGAGGTCGTGCGTAGCGAGAGCGTGATCGGAATAAAACAGCGGGCGCGCACCAGCAGCGGGAAGAATTAAAACGGCGCCGTTGGCGGCGTCGCGAGGACGACAATCCTTCGATATTCCGCCAATAGACGGTGGAGGATAATGCGCGGTAGTAAAGGATAACGCCGCGGATAGAATAACATTTCCCAGACGAAGGGTCTCCTCCTCGCTTTTTTGCGGACATCCTCGCGATAAAAAGCGACAAGATGACGCCCGCGGGATAATCGAAAGGGAATCCTCCTGTCGTAAAACAGTTTCAGTGTGTTTCTCGTTCGGTATTCCCGGCAAGACCTGCGGAGAAACTCGTGTGGGATTTTCAATTTGGATTTTTGCGAACGGGAAAAGGATTCCTCGAACAATTTGTTGTGCCCGCGAGTTTCAGTGACATGCTGCTCGGTATTAGCAGCGAACCAAGTGCGACATCACTGCGAAGGATGTTCTGTCGCGGGACATAGCGAGAAATCGTCGAGAATTGTCGAAGGTAATTTTTTTTTTTCGCACGTGTGTGTGTTGAAAATGAGAATCATCTCATTTCTTTTCTTGTTTTACAAAAATGTGTTTTGATTTGGAACGTCAAATAAAATTCAATTCAGTCAAAGTAATACGCTTTCTCGATGGGAATATATACATATCCGCGTGGAATAGTTACCGCACGCGCGGGAATATTTTTCCGCGAAGACAGTATCGTCTGAGTTTTCCTGGAGCAGCGCGCCGCCATTGAATATATTTATTCGAAAAACCAATGCGCGGACGCGTATAAATTCTTATTTTCCTTCTGCTGCTTTTCCCGCTCGGAAAGACGCTAGTATTTCGTCGGAATCTCGAAACACCGTACTCTTGCGAATGAGGACGTAGTATGACACATATGTCTCATAACGTGTGTATGTAAGCGAGCGAAACGAATTTTGCAATGCTCGGAAATAAATAAAAATAAATGAAAGACGAAGATACGTTTTTCTTTTACATATTTTCTTTTTAGTATCTTCATACATTTTTGCATATTACATTCTTTTATATTATTAGTTTTATATATTAGAGCATTTTATATCTTAAAAAAAAAAACAAAAAAACAAAAACAAAGAGAATTAGTCGATTATTTTGCGCCATTTTTTTGCCGGCGTCGAAAGCTCGCGGCAATAACAGAAGCGCTTAATCCGCCTACGCGTCAGCTCTATAAATCCGGAGCGGAATAGCGTCGCGACTTTTCAGCGACTTCGACGGCTCGGCGGAAAATCTCGGAAAATTTGTGCGACGTTCGCCGAGCGCTGTTCTCGCACTGTGTGCAGTATCGCCGGTGTTGTCGCCGCCGATAAGTATCGCGGATGCGGAGGCAACCGGAAATTCTCGCAATCTGCGATCCCGCGACTCGATCCCTTTACTCCCTGATTTCGAGTGAAATCCGCTCGCCTCTCACGCCGCTGCTGTGCGTTGTTGCTCCGCTTATTCTTTCGCATTCATTCTCTCGCCCGTTCTCTTTCGCCTTTTTTTCTTCTATCGCGCGTTCGCGCGTTCTTTCTTTTTCCACATTCCACGTTGCTCGCGCTTCTCTCGTGATTGTTAATGGAAAATATCTCGGCGAGATCGATCTATCCACGTCCAAACGCTTTTGATCGATTTTCTAAAATAAATTACTTCATTTTATTTATAACTGCAGTTTTAGTTTTTTAAATTCTTTCAGTTAAGTGGAAATTGCTCGCAATAAAGAACGTATTATTTTACAACTTTACGAACGTTGTGGAAAATTGCGATAATGTGATATATAAGTGTTTTAAACAAAATTACTCTCTCTCTATCTCCTGTACTTCTACGTACGTCATATGTTTCACGTTATTACTTTCTACGAGTTATCTATCATGGAGGGAAAGCAGAAGAGGTAGAGAAGAAAAGAGAGAACACTTCGTGTTCCCCAGTAGTTCATGCATGAAAATTTTATCTACAATATGTTTGCTCGTCTGCTTTACCATCAGTCTGCTTTTATTCAATTTTATTACTTGTCCTCGCGCTCTTCGTTCCCGCTTCTATTTCTCTTTTTTTTTCCTCTTCTGTCTTCCGCGACCGCGATCGAAAAATATTCCATGGGAGGTTAAGAGAAGAAGAAGAGCAAGGAGTGGAGAAATTATTGCATGCTGTGAAATACTTTTGTGGGATCAGCACGTCGATCTCTTTACTGCCGGTTCGATAAGTCCCGAACTTCCTTCCGCTCTTTCGTTGAAAGACTTCTTCTTCTTTGTCAATTCTGGAAATCTTTTTCGTATTCGGAGATGTACGTACGTTCTTACGTATATACTTGTCTCTAGATGGTGTTCTACGATGAATACATTAAATCTCTGATAAGAGCAGCGAAAATTCGACGTTCGTAAAAAAAAAAATCTCAAGGTGATTAAAAACGGGCAAAAGTTAAGACTCTTGATTACTTGATTATAACATTTTTTTATCACGCTTTCATGTTACATTTTAAATACGTATTCAAATGAGAATTCGACAAAATCTGAAGCGCGAGATTTACGTTTGTTAGTTTTTTTTTTTTTTACAATCTGCGTTTTTTTTTCACAAAGGAAAACCCTGTGACAAAGGCAATGCGATCGAGAACGTCGGTTTTTTTTGTCTGAAAATATTTATCGAGCTTCTTCTTCCTTCTTCCCGTTTAAACATCCGCGACAAGAACAAAGGCCAAAAGGCATCATTGCAGGATCTACCAAGATCAGCGCCGTTGATCCTTTTATTTCCGCCTCGATAAATTGCGAGCTTCGGCAGAAGATTTGTCCACGAAATTTTCCTCGCGATCGTTTCTATAAATCGTTCGGGAGGAGAGGTGATATCATTCAAAGTTTTTATTTTTTTTTCTCGGTCACATCGCGATAAGAACACGAAATGGACCGACGAACTCGCATTTGCTCGAACCTTTCGAACTTGGTTTCTCCACCCCGTTGCTCTGCTTAAAAATACTGTTTCTACGCGAAAAGGTCGATACGATTTGGAAGCATCCCGGACGTTTCTCTCGTCTGGATTCGATAAATCCTGAACTTTGACGTTTTTACTATGTAACTCCTTTGCCACCGCGTGCGCATAAATCCTCTCCAACTTTCCCGATTCACGGGAAGGCCCCCGCAGGATATCGTATCGCGGCTCGTTGGATATCGAAAGACCGCGCGCACCGCCGGTTCGTTTATTACGGCGCTTCTCCTTTGCAAGATTGTGCTTACGTCAGACGTAAGTACCACGGCGGGTGCTTTCTTTTTTTTTTTCCCCCAATCTCTCCTCGCTTTCACCGCATCGAAACGTGTTTTCGTCGAACATGCAGTTTCGGGTTTTGACGGAAATCTCTTTCTTTCTCTTTCTCTCTTCCTTCCTTCTCTTCGACAACTCCCGATAAATCTCGAGCGCTCGAGCGATAATCCATAAATCTCGCGAACTTCCCATCCGTCGACTTTTCGACGTCTTGACCGCAGCATCGACGTCTCTGTCTTACGCCCGTGTGTGTTCGTGTTTTTCGTTTTTCCGCCGGACTATCACTTCGTTTTGCTCGGGCTCCGCGCCGTCTCTCTTCGTCTGGTGAAAATATTTTTACGGGGCAGAAGTTTTCGAGCGCGCGCGTCGTTTCGCTCTTGTAACTATCAGTCCGATAAATCTCTAACTTCTGAAAAGAAAGCGAGAGAGAGAGAGAGAGAGAGCCGCCATGTTCCATAAATTTACCTCGTTCCTCGTGAACTCTCATCGTCACTTCTTCCGCGTTTCTTGACCAGCGTTACTGACGCGCGTCTTGTCCGTTGTGCGAGAGATAACGCTGTTCCGTGCCGTGAGTTTATAAAACGCGCGCGTCTCCCGCCGTTCTCCGGCTGGTCCGATATCTTCGTTTTTCTCCTCCTCTTGATCGGTCTTCACTTCGCTTCCTGTTATCGGGACGTACGCCCGATATCCCGTAGTCGAATATATCGGCCAGCTTTTACCTCTTTTTTTTTTTGCCGCTCGCTTCCGGAATTTAGCTTACTCGCGATAATTTTCCCCGGGAAAAACGTAAGCGACAAAATTTCTTCGGCGTACAACACGCCCACGACAGCGATTCCACGCTCGCGATTTCGATAACAAGTCGCGCTTCCCCTCGACGACTTAGAAAACTGCCGACGTGGTCGCAAAATGTGCGTTCGAAGAAGAAACCCGTTTCTATCTTACAGCGCGAGCATTTACGTTCGGTACGTGCGCGAACGGAAATATTCTGAAATCTACGCGCTCTAGTAACATTTCGCGTCATCGTCGTCGAACGTGCGCGCATATACAGGCGAACGTTAAACAGAATTTACGCTATCGTTCTCATCGCGAGATGTACGTGTCGTAGAGACAGTTTTCTTTACGATTCTCTCTCTCTTTCTTCTTTCACGCCTTATAAAAGAGATAAGACGCGCTAAATTCGATAATGTTCTTCTGCGCGAAGCTGTTCTCGTACGAGAGTTTTACCTCCGTCTCTTGCCTTTCGGGAATCGAAATTCGAGGACAGTATCCCAATTTACGAGGTCGGCTTTTATCCCCAGCGGGAAACTCGAAAATGACTCGACGTAATCCTCATAAATTTGGCGAAGCACCGGCCGGAAAAAGGAAAACAAAAGACGAGCCTCTCAGAGATGGAGTTTTCTCTTTTTCTACCGCCTACTTATCAGTGGCAGACGCTGGCCGACGCTCCCACGGGGAAAATTTTTCTCTTTGCCTTGGTGGACGAAAGAGTAAAATTTTTACGAGTCTCCCGTCCGTCGAAGAAATCAAATAAACTCGTCCGTCTGCCGCTCGCGATTAGACGGGATCCAATCCATACTATTTGCGCGTCGCGCTCTTTTATATATTTCGAGAGGGAAAAAAACACAATTTCGGGATTGTGCTGTGCTTTTGCGAAGTTTCTTGAAATGTTTCACACAGTATTTGTAGATAAAATATCACAGAGTTTTCACAGGCAGAGTTTTTTTTCTTGGACCGTTGATTTGACTTTTTCAAACACATTTGAAAAGTAAATCTCGCAAATAGCGAATTGCTCCGCTTTAACGTCGGCGATATCGTTTTCATCTGTCTTCGGTTTGCACTTTGTGACGTATGAATGTGCAATGATTTTGTGCAATCGAACACACACACACACACGTGCGCGCGTTCTTTTCATTCGCAAGCGCTACAGAGTCTGCTATTTTCCAAAGGAACGCTTATCGCATCGCTTTAACCTCAATTTCCGAGTTGTGATATGACACGCACGTATATACACATCACGTGATACCGTTCTCTCGCAATTTTACACCACGTGTAATCTCCGACTTCTGACATTTGAAGAATTTGAATTCTAACGCGAACTTTAAATGTCAAAACTCTGCGAATTTTATCAACATAAACAGAGTGTCTGATAAAAGTTTACTTATCAACGCGTTCGTTTAATAGCGGTGTTTGTTTCAGTCAATTTTTTTTTTTATTTGCGTACTACATTAAACAATAGATACAATATCGAACTATTCGTATTGCTGTTTGAAAATCAGAATTTTTTTTTTATCGGTTTTACGCTACAAATAAGTTTTGAGCAACACTGTTTCGTGTTGCAAACAACATTTTGTTTCGTTGTGTTACAATTTATCTCGTAATTTGCAGACAGTGTCGTACACACGTGGAGCTTGTGATTTGCATCAAGTTGTCCCTCGTCATCTTTCATGTCAAGAATAAAACTGCGCGAAGAAGCGTCGCGATATCACGTCTTGGACATATCGATAGTGGTGCTCGTGTAACGAAGAATAAATCACAAGGCGAGCATTGAGGGAGAAGGTGCCCATCATCGCTCTCGGCATGAAAGGTGAGTTTGTTTTTCTACGCGCGCAATATATTTCGTGTTGCGTTTATTAAAATCAACACACACACGACTAGAATTCTTTGTCAGAGTATCAAAAAAAAACTAAAACCTGTGTGTTAAACGGTCGTGTGTACCGCGATGTAAATCAAAGTTCGTACGATATCATGAGACTATTTTGAGTGCGCACGCGTTGTTAAAAAAAAAAAACATTTCCGATTAAAGATAATTTATTGAGTCTCGGAGGACATCATTATTTTGTTTGAGTGCGGATGGCTCGTATACATAATCGAGCAACGAAACAAGCAAGTGAAGAGCACACTCGACTAAGTACTGTTTTTTTTTTTGCCGATATTGTAACCGCGTCCCAAGAGTCACGTATGAATACGAAACAAACGTCGGAATGATATTCATGCGACTGCGTGTGTGTTTTTTTACCTCCTCGTAGCTTTTTTTTTTTATATAGACAGCCGATTTGATTAATTACATCGAATAACGATTCATTTCTCGCGCAAATAAATTTTGCGGCGCGCGATTTAATAACGCCGATAAAAATCTTTTTTCCGCGCGCGGCATCCACGATATGCTACAGCTAAATTCGCTGTGCGCGACTCTATACACACTTGTGTGTTGAATCCGGACGTACCGGCCCGCGTGCATTTACGCGCGGCTTCAATCATGTAACATACGGGGGAAAATGTTTTTTCAAATTTTTATTTCATGTCGAATTATTAACCCGTGGTCGTTCACAAAAGGTTGCGTGATGCGGTAACATAAAAATATCGATTACGGAGTAATTTGCGTTGTACACTAACTTTTCTCTCTTTCTTTTGTTCTGTTATATTCAATTTATTTTATTCAAGCATATTTCGTGAAATATATCCTCCTCTTGAAACGAGAAAATCTCTCTCTCGTGCAGTGTTTTCTCGTCCCGCGAAGTTGAAACATATAATTTTTTTTCCTCACTTGCGTATTTTAAAATAATAGACTCAAAAATAAATGGGCTCGGTTTTTCTTACGGACGTAAAAAGACCGTAATTACGTATGTAGATTGTATTTCTGTAAACCCCCTTCCTCTCCTCCGAAAAAACGAATTGTCAATTTTGCGGATGTGTTTTTGTTACACAAATCTGCCTCTCTGACAAAATGAACTTTGTGGGAAAACGATCGGTATGCGAAAACTCGCTTATTCGAACGATCGTATTATACTGAATTCGGATAGAAAATGAAGAGTCTCTCTACACACACCTGTGTATCGATTAAAAAATATCATTCGATATCGCGTGTAGCACTTCGTTATGAAAATTCTATCGTATTTCACGTGTTGTTATCGAAATGTCAATCAAAATGCAAAGCGACAACGATATTGTGATCAGATACGATTGCGGTTACAGTAAATTTGTACACTCTTTCGCTCGGAAGTGTATGTGTGTGTGTGTGTGTATCAACAAGAAGAAGTCACCGCCTGTCAGCAATGACTACGCGAAAATTCGCGGAATTTCGCGTCCGGCGAAGCCCGGGGAGTATTACGCGGCCGTGGAGTAACAGCTGTTTTGCATAACCCAATTAGCTGGTAGCGCGTGCATACGGAATTAAACTCGGCGTTTCACCGACAACGCGCGCTTGAAAATCGTCGGTCGTCCGCGATCTTCAACTGTCTGGTCGCGAGATTCGTTGCGATTAGTTTTCTTGTGTGTGTGTGTGTGAAAACAAAATAGATCAAGATACATTCTGTCTGATATCCGATGTTGTGACTGGCAATTTGTAGATCGTCTCCGCTAATTAAGAAGCAGACGAGCACGATGACTTGTCATTCATTATTCATAAACCGTAAGCTATCTAAGCCGCGCTGTAGACTTTATTAAAACGTCAGCCCCCACCGAAGCAATTTGCGTGTGTGTTTTGTGCCACGTAGCACGACGCTAATTAGCCAATGGCCTGTCTATATTAAGCTTTACAGCGGAAAATCAACATTTGAACAAATTAGGATGTTTACAGATAAGGTATATATATGTATGTGGATCTGTGACGCGCATCGAATAGCCTCCGAGGAGAAACGATTTTCTACGCGAAATGTCTCCGTCTTCAAATTATATTAAGCCGCTTCTATTCAGAGAAAAACTTTTAATGAGCGCTTCGATTTATTTATCAAGATTTTTTTTTTCTTCAAATTCACTTCTACGAAGTTATCTTACGGTAATGGAGACCACGACCAATTTGCGAGTTGATGAACAACGTGTTCACAATGCAAGTATTTATTCACTCACGTTCATTCACGTGCGGCGTGTCGTCGAATAATCGAATATGACGTAATTGGCACGATCCCCTGCAAGTCGCTTCCCAAAGCCTGTTAATCGAATCTTGTCTCTGCCTGTTATAATTAAAGTTCCTCGCTTATTGGTCCCCCGGTGGAATAATCGCAAAATTTGACAGGTCTGAAATTAATGTATTCTCCTAATGATGATTAAAAAAAAAAAAAAAGACGTCTGTTCGATCAAAATAATTTTTCAATCGAAATAATTGATTGAAAAATTGAGCAGAGCTCTTTTTTTAATTGTCGTTAGGAGAATATATTATTTTTTGAACTGTCAAATTTTGCGATTATTCCACTCGGGATTAACAAGCGGGAAAATTTAATTATGGAGATATTAAAAATTTTGTTTCGCAAGCGCGTATCGCGTTTACACACGTATTACTAATACAATTAAAACAGTTCTTAAATAAACATTGATATAATTCGAAATTAATCAAGTATTTTTAATTGGAAACAAACGTATGTTCCACCGTCACGCACCAGACGCAACGATTAGCTTTCAGCTGCTTCTGCATTAATCCGAGCCACCGATGCGAGGTGCAAATGTCTCTATGCGACTGATCCCACGATTAACTGTCACCCTTATGTGACGGCTATTTGTGTGCGTAATTGTATGGTTGCCGATGCAAACGGTACATCGCGATCGTAAATCCGATACTGAATTATCCTGATGATAACGTATCGCGATATTCCGGGTTCGGGCGCGAGTATAAATCGTCTCGCTTGTTTTCTGAGCGCTCGTGAACCCAAAATTAACGATTCTTTTTGGATTTTTTTCGCTTCAATAACCGCATGAGAGAGACGCGCGCAACTGCGCGCGGACTCGTGAGAATTTTTCGAACTGTTTTTCGCGTTCAATCTCGTGTCTTTTTTTTCTTTTTTTTTTTTTTTCAAAGACTGAGAGCGCAAAGATATCCACAACGTGTGATCGAAGAAAGTTTGTCCGATGAGACGTTAAACAAATCGAGACGCAAGATTGCGAAATTTAATTTATCAGATAGCTACGAATGTGTTTTTTTAATGTAAAATTATCGATCACGGACACGTATGTGATGAATATGTATATTTACCTCGCGGATGTCCCACATCGATATCGAAATGTATCTCATGTAAGCGCGCACGTGTAATCGTTGGCTGGCGCATAGCACGAGTACTCAGATCGCAGACCGATATAATGAATTATCCCCGTTAATATATGATAGCCGGGACTTGCTCGCACGGACGATAAATTGTTTCCGTTGTTTTTGCCGCGTAACGCAAGCCCGGCACTGTACACGTGAATTTACATCGCTTTAATTACGTCTTCCCGTGACGAATATTTTTCCCGGCAGCAGTGCGGAAATGCGGAAATGTTGCTCAAATATTTGTTCCATCGGCTTTTAAACGACGACGAGCAATTGTGGGGGAAATTTTTCAGCCCATAAAAGGCGTTTGCACGCCATTTTATCAAATATTATATATAAAATAGAAATGCAACGTATTGATCTTAGCGAATATTACGATAGAGACAATACAACGACGCACGACGGTCTTGGAAGATTAAATCCCGAGGAACGTTGACAGAAAAGTAGCGTCTCTGACAGAGACGGATGTGCGCGCGATCAATTCTCATTTCTGGGATAATAAAATTAGCGGCTTAATGTCTCGTTAGTTCAAGATTCGTCAGACTCTGACGTATGATGTTACAAACGACGTATAATTTACGAATAATGCGCTTTAACTCGAGTGAATGCGTGTAAGATATAGATGTGTAAGATATAGCTCTGTGTGTGTGTATAGTATATGAAGAGACGGTTTTCTCAAGTATATTTTTTTTTCGACATTATAAAGAGACACAGAGAGCTAACATAGAAATTTAAACTCTCAGATTTAGACAAATTTGTTTTTATTCGAAAGAGTTTCGATAACAGTGAGAAGAGTAATGTGCAACATTAGTTACGTACACTCTTATTTGTCTCAGTATATTTTCTCCACAAGAATTTGTCCGCAGT
>QVNV01009090.1:0-50751 GCA_014825455.1 Pseudomyrmex pallidus
AAAAAAAAAAAAAAAAAAAACAATGCGTCGCGCGCTCGTACGGACAAAGTCATTTGATCGTTTTCTTTTTTTGTTACAGGTACGTTGACTGCATTTTTCTCCCGTCTACATCGCCTGCCTAGCGATCGCGCTATTCTCACGTTGATCACGTATGTATCTTTGCACGTGTACAACGTGTCGATATTAATAATGAATGAAATCGTCACGCACACGCTTTATTCCCGCACATACCGTTGAAGACGATTCACTTGACTGTACGTCATCTCGCTATCAGCTATATATTAACTCTCTTCGTCGTCGTTACTTTGTTCGCGCGAAACACACACCCATTAGCATGCGTACCTCGCCCCCGCGTTCTTGCCGCGCGCGTTTTACTCGGCGGCGTTTCTTGTGTGTGATCGCGCACTTTCGCCATTTTCCCTCCTCCTACCCCCGGGGCGGCGCGTTAAAACTTTACCTCCACATAATTTCACTTTGTTCTGAGCTGAGCGCAGCTGTGTCGGAATTACTCGCTTAAGTCGGAATAGAATTAACTTCCACGACGGCGGATTATTGGTCGCTGTGCTGTGCGCTTTTCGACGTGCTGCCTGAATTCCCGACCGTGAAGTCTCGCGCGGGCGCGAGAAAAGTCGTTTGCAGAAATCGGATAACTAACATTAGCCGCGGCGCTAAGCGAAGAATCTCTCCCTCTCCCCTTTCGGTTGGGGTGGAGGATGAAATTTACGACGGCGCGCTGGCGCGAGATTCGCCGACTCGTCTTTACGCGGAATCGTTTATTCGTTCATCGCGCCGTTTCTTCCCGTTGTGCGCTCTCCGGCGCTGCGTTTCTTCTTCTTTTTTTTTCTCCAACGACGACTCGCGTCGAGCGGAATTACAGTCGGCGGAAAATAAGCAGGTGGGACGCGGTGAAACGACATCAGGAGGTGGACGACTCCGGGACGAAGAAGGTTAAGAGAAGCGAGATAGGAAGATTATAAGTGTCGCGTTTCATTTGCCGCTCCTTCCCTCGTGCGAAAGCGCGAGGAGCTTTTTACCTCTCCGGGTTCCCGACTCTTACGGTAATACTCCGTGGAAGAACGGTCTTTACACAGGCTCGTGCTCTCTCGCAGCACTCGCGTCGTTAAATAGATCGACTGTAAAAAAAAAAAGGAGAGGGACGATTTTGCTTAAATTGGAGTTGGCGGGAATTAAGATAAAGCGCGCACAACCGCGAGACGAAACTCCCGTTACTGTTATATTCGCGACTTTTGCTTCGCGCGACACAATCGCGACGATCCCCGGATGCAATTACGAATTACTACGAGACTTTCTGAAGCGAGGTGCAAGTTATATTTTCGGTTATTATTCCTTTTAAAACTGGTTTTTGTTTTTATTAATTTCGGTCTAATTTACATTTTTTAGGTGTCAGAAATTAATTAAAAATATAAGATTAATATTTAAGAGATATCGTACCTCAAATTACCGTTCTGTATCAATCGGTCTATATGTTATATCGCTATCTATTTATCCGTCCGTGCAAAAAGCCATAAAACTCGTAGATGAGATCATTGCGATGCTATTTCGCGAAATATCGTTTTTCCTGAGCGTGTTAGCACGCCGTTGGCTCTTCTATCTCTCTCTCTCTCTCTTTTTCTCTTTCTCTCTTCCGCATCTTGCGCTGGAAAACAAATCATCGTCGGAATACCGAAAATATTTATCCGCCCTCGCTTGCACGCGACACCGCTCGTTTAGTAAACACCTAAATCGGCCAAATAAACGTCACCGTGAATAAAACGCGCTGTGCATGGCGCGCCGTCGCGAAATTGTTGTTCCCCGAGCTGCTTTTTAGAGACATGCTTTTATCTCGATTTCCTTGCCCGAACCGGCGAAGCGTTACTCCATATTCTCATTTCTATTTGTCTTCTTTTGACAGATCAAAATATTCTTGGACGCTGCGGCGAAAATATACAAATTCTTTCTATCTACTTCAATATACATATATGTATATATATGTATATATGTATACGTGTTTACCGAAGATTTTACGCTTCTCGTATTTTCACGTCGAGAGAAAAGTTTTTGATTGGTCTCGAATACCTCAAACAGAATTGTTTTCGCAAGCTCTTGAAATTGAATTAAACACTTCCGAGAGAACACGCACGCCACACACACACACACACACACACACTGACAAGTAGTTATTAAAAAAATAACAAGAAAATAATTGTATATATTCGATACACATTTTTATAACTATTGTATGTTTTGCGCGTAAATTGTTGGCGGCTTTATTATTTTATTTACTTTTTTTTTTTTTTTTTTTCACATTTCAATTTAATCTCGCATCTCGCGTAATACACGCGTCGCGTATATTTTCGTACAACGAAGATACGTGTTTATCGCACCGTGATATCCCTTATCCGTCGGAAGCCCGAATCTTCCCCTCATCCGTTTCTGGTTTAAAGGAAGGCAGGAAAAATACTTAATACTCTCGTTCCCCCTTGCGTTTCTTTTTTTTTTTTTTAAAGAGCGCTTTTATCGTGATTCCCTTCGCGACCCAGTGAGCGTCGTCCGTCGTGTTTGCGCGGATCTTTTGTCGGCGCGGATCTCTTTTTGCGATGGAGGAAGGACGCGCGCGGGCAGACACGCCGAAAAGCGAGTCTTCCGGACAGAGAAGTCTGACGCTTTGCGAAAGCTTTTACCGAAAACTGCTCCGCTCTGTTTCTGTGTGTGTTTACGCGCCAAACGAAAAACGTCCAAGGGGACGTATACACCGTGGATACGCCCGGTCGTATATCTGCGGTAGTAAGTACAAAGATTATCTAGCCTGTTTCGAAGGACGACGGTGTTGGTGCTCTCTTGCGACGACGACGGAGACGGAGACGGAGGACGGAAGCGTTCTCGCAGGGGGGGAAGATCCTGATAGAAGGCTAAGTGCATTTGGCCAGCTTCCAGTCGACGACGAACCCGTGCGCGCGGCTTTTCTCAACGGGAAATCACCGTGGCGAGAACCCTCTCGCCTCGTTTCGCCTCATCTCGCCTCGGTACGCCCGTCACCTGCCTTCTTTCTTCCTCCTTTCGAATCGTCGATTCCGCCGTCGTCGTGTCCATACGGAGTACTCACGCAGTGGTACTCATCCGGAAGTTGTCCGAAACAACAATACGTTGCAGATGTTGCATCGTTACGTTGCGGTGTGTTGAAGATTTTCGGAAGAATTAAAAACGCGAGAATTTAAAAAAAAAAAAAAAAAAAAAAAAAAAAAAAAAAAAAAAAAAAAAAAAAAAAAAAAAAAAGAGAGAAAAGATTATATTCGATTGCAAATATTGCATTAAACGTGCAAAAGTTTTAGAGAAAGACAGGCGTTTAATTTTTCGATTTATGATCTTTGGAAATTCGCGTTTTGGAACAACTTTATTCGACGTCGCAACCGCGACACAATGTCGTAAATCTCCCACTCCGAAAATCTCTTTATCTTAACACGTGAGCAGCAGCGATAACACGCGTCTGATACGAAGGGAGAAGATGTGTACGTGGTATAAACTCACGGCAGAAAGAAGATTGAAAGCCACTGTCCGGAGACACATCGTCGTGGAGTCTTTGTAGCGTTCAATCCCCTCGAAGTTTTCTTCCCAACCTTCCACTGTCACCCCCTAAAGCTAAGGTTCAAGCTCCGGCGCTCGTTGTCTGTCCGTGGCGGTAAAGGTTTTTCGAGATCGCGCCGGAGCTTTCGTATAAAACGTTCGCTGCATGAGAAGCTCGATAGAATGCTCGGAGGACGTCTCGCGATATCTCGGTGATGTGATTCCGAACGTATTGTTCGTGAATTCGTAGACACTGATCTTTTTTAACAGTGGGAGAAAAAAAAAGGAGTTTACACGAGAGAGTGTAAAAATACATTTCGCGTGATTCGCGTTGTTGATCTATAAATAAACTCTCACGGCTACGAAAAGTAGCCGCGAAATGATCATTGTCGCAGTAAATCACGTCGCATGATGCGTGACTAACACGCGGAATGCTTCAACGAGTCGCAGATTAGTTTTGCGCGAGACACATAGTTCCTTTACCTTCTTCTTGCATGCTCGCGCGCGCGCGCGCGCCTATTCCGGGTAATTGGCTTTTGCTTTCCGGTGATGATAAAGTCCCTGATTATTTTGAGCCCGCAAAGTCCCGCGCGCTTTTGTTTCGATGCTTTGTAGTCCGGAGGACGGCCGGTTCAGCTGCGGAGCGTCTTGTAAAAAACCACTTGAGTGGCGGAACGTGAAGGCGCACCGCCAAGGGATGCGAAAAAGCTTGCTGAGACACATTAGTCTCGGCGAGGGTCAACGAGTGAAAATAAATGGCCCATTACTTGGTCGGGAGAGTACCAACACCGCCACGACGTCCCCTGGCATATGTCTCGCGCTCTCCTCTCCGTTTCTCTCTCTCTCTCTCTCTTTCGCTTTCTTTCTCTTTCCAGTCTTGGAATTTAACGGACCGACGATGTACGAGCTAGCTTCGAGAATAATAGAACGTAAATACTGCGATAAAACGATAGGACCTGTTACGCCGTTCTTATTCCGCCGCGCATACATCGTAAATTAAAGTCTGACTAGAAAGAAACGTGTGTGACCTGAAAATATACGCGAGAAATTGATTTTGCCGCGGTTAAGAAAAGGGGTCTCTCGCATTTATTATCGCCCGAGTAATTAGAAATCTATATGCTTTAATGATTTTAGAAACTGTAATTAAAAGACGATATTTTGTTCTATTTAAAATTTAAAAACTTTGAATTATCTATTTATTTTGTGTTCTGAGATGAAATTGATTTTTTTTTTGCGTAAAACAAATACTCATAATTTTTTGCCAATTACATCAGTTTCGAGTTTGATGTTTGCAAATATTCTAACTCCAGAAAGTCGCAAAATGTCTTAATTTTTCTGCAGTTTTAGAGCAGCTTGCAAAAAAAAAAAGAAGATACGGTCTTCTTCCTCTAATTTTTTGCATCCCGCGATTCGTCGTAGTCTGTGCGGAAATCGCACACCTGCTCAGCGGGCGCGCACCGGTCGGCCGAAAACACGGTTCGAAACAAAAATCGCGCCGGATCGTTCCCGTGGGCAAGCGGCCGGTAAGAATTAATTGGCGACGTTGCACGGGACGCGTGCCCGGAATCACTTTCGCGGAGCTTTTTCTCGACGGCGACGGGATATCGGATCGTGAATCGACGCGGCCGAAGTGGTTCAACCGGTAGCCTCCGTCGCCGGCGGCCGAATTTCCAGACTCGACCGTGGCGAAGATTTTGAACCGATCATATCGGAAGAAATTAGGTTCAAGGCCCGTATCGCCGCTCGAATATGTATATCGCACCTTGAAAGAAGATAATATCGATAAAAAAAAGTACAAAAAAGTACGGAACAGAAAAAGTTTGAATTTTTTAGTAGGCCAGACCAGGGTTTGGAATATAAGATGAGAATTTGGGTCTACTTTACTTAAAAAAAAAACACCTTCCCTAACAAAATTTATCACACTCTAAGATATTACATTATTGTCGGTTCGGTCGTTGGGTGTCTAATGGAAATTGTTGTTTCACAAGTGAAGAGAATATTACAGTGATTTATTTTTATCGCAGTCTTGAAAATTTCATCAGAACACCGAAAATAACGTTCGAAATTCGCTACTCTATTTGTGAATAATCCAGCACTTCGCACGGTGACGTTAACAACGTCGCGAGAATCATTTGAGTAGGGTGTGAAGAGGGAGCGTACATGTCACGAGCACTTTATCTCGCGCGGAGAAAGAGAGAGAGAGAGAGAGAGAGAGAGAGAGAGAGAGAGAGAGAGAGAGAGAGAGAGAGAGAGGAACAACTTTCAAGTTCTCGTTTCTAACCTCCCCGAGTAAAAGCTCGTCGTGAAGGAGCCCGGGCGGGGAGGGCGTGGAGCCGGATAGGCCTTGTCGCTACCTTAATTACGTTAGTCACATTATGCGACGTTTCTCCCTTGTTTCGTGAGTCGCCGCCATGAGACCCTTCGGGTAAACGATGCCAGCGTTAACGTCGGTATAAAGCCGCCACCACCACACCACCACCACCACCACCACCCCGGTCGGCTTGCAGGTTTCGTGGCGACACCGACGACGAATCGACCGTGGTATCGTCGGTACGGCGCCACCGCTTTCCCTCGACGCGCCCTCGCGCCCTACACCACCACCTCTGTTCTACGCTCTCTTGCTTTCTTTTATCGTCCGGCGTTAATTTAATTCGACCAGGTGCGACGTTAATTTCGCCGCGGGTTCATTGTCCACGTGCGTGTCGCGCGCTCAAACACACGAGAGAAAACACGCGAGTAATAACTCAGCTTTGTACGTGCGATTGGATAAAAGAATTAGAAACAACCGGGAAGAAGAAAAACTGGGTTCGTAATTGTGAACAGATGAAGGAGATATATACGAAGCGTCTCTTGTAAGTTGTAGATTTGCCTCATTTTAATCCATCGTTATCATCTTAATCTTATTATTTTCGAAATAATAGTATAATTAAATGACTTCGGTTTAATTAAAATTGAAATATATATACACACATTCGAGCATCGCGCGCACATAAAACATCCGTAGAATAGGTTTTTTGCTAATTGGACTTGATGTTCCGTTAATACCGTCGCGTCGATTCCGCTGAAAGGTAATGTAAGCCCAAATACGAGGACTTGGTGATCTAATTATAAAGAGAACCCCCGCTAAATTCGCAGCGAAGCGCGACAAACGTCTGAATAAATAGTCAAAGTTATATGAATCCCAATTTAACCACTTGAGATTAAATAAGCTGGCGTTTCCTCATGAAGTCGGATCAAAATAACACGCGCTCGCGCGATGGTTCCGCGGAGATGTATAGCTCGGGTCGCGTCGACGACTGCTCTATCGCGTCGACAACTTTACCCCTTTTCCTCTTTCTCTGTCTCTCTCTCTCTCTCTCTCTCTTTCCGTCTCTCCTCGGATCGTTCCCTTTGATCGTCCTCTTGCTTCCTTTTATCGTCCGGCGTTAATTTAATTCGGCCAGGTGCGACGTTAATTTCGTGGCGAGTTCAGTAACCGCGTCGCGAGTTCGAACACATCGTCGGAGTGGAGCGCGGACCGAATATCTCTTTTGCTCGTTGGATTCTCCGACGTGATAAAATTTTCAAAAACAAAAAAAAATAAAAAAGAGAGACAGCGATAATACACATCGCTGCCGTAAATTCTCCAACCAACGTTTTAACGAGTTGAAAGTTGTGAAAAATTCATACCTTTTTATGCACTCTATCAGATATTTCTATTTAAGCATTTTATTTATTTAACTTTGCAGTTATAAATATTAGAGAGTGAGAAAATATATTGCGGCTCTCTCTCTCTCTCTCTCTGCTTCAATTTCAGACGTGATAGATTGGAACACGGTTGGTTGGTTGTAAAATTGAATTTTGCGTTCTTCCATTTTTAAATTTCGCAAAAAAGTTTTATCTCCCGACACTCGAGACGTCTTAAATTTTCATTCTCAATTTGCGGATCGGAGGAGGAAGTTTCTCTCCTCTCTCCCCGCGATCGCTTCTTGATCAACTTTCGCGTGACCTCCGCGTTCGACAAGAGAAACACTGTCGATAAAGAGAGACGATAGATGGAAAAGGGGAAGACGAAGGAAGGTGGAGGACGACGTGTAGAGGGTACTGGCATACATGTAAGTGGTAACGCTTCGTGCATGCCAATCGTAGGTCGTATATCTCGTGGCACTTAGAACGATCGTATCTCTGTGTCGGACGGAGGGCGCGCGCGCGCTTGTACAGCAGAGCCGCAACGAACGTACGTACGTACGGTCAGCACTCTCGGGAACAGGATGTTCGGTTTTATCCCATTCGCGGTATCGTATCGTCGGATATAAATTGCGCTTTTAACTTACGATGATAGACGACTGTGCGCGATTGTACACGTAATTCCGAGACGAGTGCGCGCGGATTGCGTATCCGGTGTCTGTGTGTCATCCTCGTCGTTCGTCTTCGAGCGAGCGTGATGATGATCAGCGGTCGCTCGAGATGTTTAACTCCGTTCTCGGAATTCTGTCTAAACTCGAGCCGAGCGAATTATAAATTTCGACTCGCGAGAAGACGAGCATCCGCTCATTTCGTCATTCTCGCTTTCCGTCGCGACTCCGAGATTGCTTTTTCGGGATATCGCCTCGGGAATGCGTGCGCGCCGCGTTTCTCGCTGTAAAAAAAAAAAGCCGCGCTGCGGTTTGACTCGAGGGTCAACCGAGGATACGTACCTATGTATATATATGTATATATATGCGCGCGGGCTTTTAATTAACGATTATAGGCTCCCACGGTCATAATTCAAGCCACGAGAGAGAGTCCCCGTGTGGATCCCGCGGCCATCCCCTTTTCGTTGCGGATCGTGCGGTCGCGCGCGAGTTCCTTTACCCTCTCCTGCCCCTCACCTTCCCCCATCTTTTTTGACTCGTGATTTTCGCGATGCGGTTACGGCTGCAGAAAAACGAGCGATCCCCCGTTTCGGGTGGCGACGCGCGGACGGAAACCTTGCGGTTCGCCGTCGACCGCAAACGGTGTCGAACGGTTAATGCGGGTTATCGGTGTTATATGACATATACGTAATATCTCTGCCGAGAATAAAACCCGATGACGCGCTTTGACCAAGTATATCGTGTTTTGAGACAAGCCGCGGATTATATTTCCTCATGTTTACAAATGATTACGCACGTCGGTGCGGTCGCAATATTACTTTACAATGCATTACGCGATATTATAAGTTATATCTCGTTAACGAGATTTTATTTTTACTTTCAAGATGCACGGAGCTGACAGAAAATAACATGTGATCTCATATAACACACACTCCTGATTGTTATTAATCTATTCCTCATTAAAGATAGAATCTCTTCATCTCGAGAGAGACACAAGCGAGACGCACTTAACGAAATCTAACGCCGACCATCTCGCATTTCCATAACCATCGTCGCGGCATATAAATTCGCTCTCCCCTCTCGATAGCAACAGGATTCCGGTGTTCAAGGTGTTGGCACGGTTATTTTCAAAAAATTATTTCCAAATCAGAATCGCGGAGGAGACCTTGGGGAGGGTTTCTTGCCGATCGTGGGTTCACTCCCACGCTTTTGTCCCGACGTGTAGTTAGCGATTGTAAGTCTCGCCAGTTCGTTCAAGGTAAGACACATCACGCTGGAAGTCGTGTATCACTCTCGTATCCTTGACTTGACATCGCGGACCCGCATTTCGTGTCGGGAAGAGAGGGAAAGAGAGAGGGAGCAGCCGGTGGAAGTTTATCGGCCCCGATACACCACTCGAACCAACCTCCAGACGACCCCGACGACGCGTGCGTTACGGAGAATAAAATAATGTCACGTCATGGGGTCGTTTGGACGTACACGTCATCTGCGCGCAACTTTCTCAGAAAGATCTCGCACAATTCGCGAGAGAAATATCGCCCTTCTGGGAAAATTCAAGTTTGAACGAAGCAATCGCGAAATTGTTGTTTCGAAAAAAAAAAAAAAATCTTATGATACACGTGCGGTTGAAATGTTTTCACAAATAATTTTTTATAATTATTTTTTGCAAAGTGCTCAATCAGTTGCGACATCACCGATTGTTTTTTTATAACTTTTTTTTCTTTGTTGTTTGTAAAAACAAAACTGGTTGATTATTCAATTTTTTTAAATCGAAAATACGCGCGCGTGATTGTGTTGTTGCGCGATTAGTTTTTAATTTTTAATTTCTCGAGTGTCTAATTTATTATTCATGTTCGCTCTTCGCTCTTTGCGTCGTGACACAGCGAGAGAAGATTTGTATTCCCCACGCTCTCGGCTCTTATTTTCAGTTTATTCTTACGCTTATATTGTCACGATGGACCCGCATTTTACGTTCGCGGCAACCGGCAAAAGTTTATCGTCCGTGGAACACGTAGACGCGACGACCCAACGTCACGTATTCGATGTTCACTTGCCGCGCTATTGCGGAATGTGTTTCGCGCTTGTTTCGCTGAACCGTCACGGCGCGCAGCTAATAAATTCAGTTCTTCTGTCCGTTTAATTCCACCCGTTTTTGAAGATTTTAATCTCGATTTTTTGATTCTGCCATTTACGCGTTAGATTTATGCGTCATTAAATTCAACAGACATTCTTAGCCCGTGCTTAATTAAAATTGATAAAGCAGTGAGTCAAGTTTCCCCTCTTAAGTCACACGTTCATTTATCATGCGTGTATATTTTACGTTTTATGGGGAAATAATTATCTGTACTGGTGTATTCCCTTCCCCACACGCACATACGCGGTATGTTACCCAACTCTTGTAATAAAATGAATTGTGCGTAACAATGTAGCGTTTCGCGCGACGTGAAAAAGTAGTTCGCAAAACGTTTCGGATTAACGAGTGTCATAAGCGTGACACGTTAAATCGAAAAAACGTCCGTCCATTATAATTCCTTTACATGTACTTGTTATTCCTCGTGTAATGCAGATTTTGCACTTGGCGCGACGCGCGAGACATTTTTATTCTTCGTGCCTGGCGTGACTCTCATGAAAATTCAGCGAACCCTTGACCTAACACCGCCACTCTAGGCTACATCTTGAGCTCGAGCTCGCGGTTGCCGCATCGTTCCCCGGTTAACGACGCACGATTTAACCTCCAGACAGCCCATCGGTGTCTCGTGTATATCAGATGGCTACCTCGTGTTGCGCTACCTCGCCCGTTGGGCCCCGCACAACGCCGCTATCTATGAGGACGCGAACACCATCGGCGCTCGTTCCTTCACGGTCTGATTCTCACTTACATACATAGTATACGCGGCCCGCGGTCGCATTTTCATTTTATCGCGCGATATTCCGAAATGCCGCACATGCCGTCGATGTTATCAACGCAATGAGTGCGCGACGGTAGCCACGCTTGTGTGTGTGTGTGCGTGTGTTGTATGTACGTTACGTACCGGTTTGTTTAAGTCCTTAAATTTTATACGTTCTTACACCGTGTAGATAAGAGCGTATAAATATGCAAAAAGATGAATAATCGATCGCAGAAGAGATAAAATTACAGAAGTTTGTTCCTTAGTTGGCGCGCGGTAATGAATCATATAGGTATAATAAAACATGCACGAAGCGGCGGTCGCGGGATTCTGCGCGGAAATTACGTAAAAAAAAAAAAAAAGAAAAAAAAGCGGATCGATCCTGCTCTCAGATATTATTTACTGCGCGGTTTATATTTGCAACGTAGTATTTGCGACAATCGGCTTTTATTCGACGGAATAGTTCGCGAATCTCGTCATACATTATCATACCATTAGCATCGATGAATTCGTGGAAGTGTCTCATTTGCATTTCGAGCCCCGCTATACATGCATACATCCCACGGACATCTCCATCGACCGGCGTGTCTCGCTGACTATTCAAGGTCAGCGGGGTTCTGCCACGTGGCAGTGACACATGCGCGTCGAGGCTGAATAAAAAAGGCCACCCGAAAAATGGACGAATGCCTCCGTTGAAAGTTTCGGGTGCGAGCTTGACAAATGGATTTGCTTTGGACGCGGAAGCGATTTCCGTGAATTAAATACATTTGAATTAAATCGTCCTCAATCGGACGAAGTTTTTACATATATGCGAAAAACTAAAATATAAATGTTTTTATAACATTTACAAGTCTGGATTAAAACAACAGTATCTTAAAAACTAGATATGTATAATTATCGCAAAAAAAACAGAACAAAAAAACAAGTTTGTCTGTTTTAATTTTATATTTTTTCTTCTTTTTTGTCGATTCGACAGAAAAGTAGAATATTTAATGAGATATTCTGCATAATTTATTGTATCGCTGCTTGCTCGTCATTATGTATAAATACATGTATTCGCGCGCATTAAAATATTGAAAACGTCGGTCAACCAATTGTAAAACCAATCTTGCGCAACAACATTTGCACGAATTTCCGGCGCGTAATACGCGCGACGGCAGTAATAATTTAAATAAAAAAAAAAAGTTACGATAGCCGCGCAAGTTTTTCATCGTTTCATTCTTCAGATTGCGTTATATTCGTTTCAAAAGCCATTACTCCGCTCAACAATAGTCCGTTAAAATAGACGCTGTTTCCTTTTGTTGTTTGTCGAAGATAACCACGCGTTACGTAATGGCGCAATAATGTTCACACTAATAAATCGGAGAAGCTCGTAACTCGACAGAGTCAAGGCTGAATGGTTCCTTCGCGCTTTGTCGTTTCTGGTTCGATGTAAAAATAACTCTGAATAGTCGCCGAACGTACACGTGCGTGTCTGTTTGTCGATGATCGAATACGTCGATGACCGAAGACTTTTTGCGTATATGTAGCGAATAATCTAAAAAAAAAAAAAAAAAAAAAAAAAAAATTAAAAAAGAGTAAATCTGCGTCGTAAAAATAATTCGAGCGAAACTTTTTTTCTTTACGCTTCGTTACTTATGTATTTTTCGACGCGCGTTTATTCCGCGAGAAATAAAACCGTGCAAAATTTTCTTGTGTTCCTCATCGGAGTGTAGCAGCTCAAGCAGCTTCGAGGCGCGCGGATTGAATTATTAATGACTTATCGCAGCGCGAAGTCACGGTGCGAATGTTTTTTTTTTTTGTCCTAGCATCGACATTAAATTAACTGTTTTGCTTTAACGACGACATCTCGATCTAAATATAAACGTATGCGAGTGCTTGCGCAAATGATGATAGTCGTCGCGGGATAATTAAGATTGATGCGGGACAGTTCCCACGCTATGCTCCTTCTCGTCCTCGTCGTCGTCGTCGTTTCTTGTTCGCGGTGACGGGGAGAAGAGTTGGGAGGCGATCGTTTACCGATAAGGCGGTGCGAATCTGCCGCGCAGCGGGAGTGCCGAGGGAAAGCGATTAAACCGGCCGCAAATCGAGTAATCGCGAGAAGGCGGACGAGATCGTAGTCTATGTGCTTCGGTGTTGAACACCAAGCTACCGAAGATAACGAGAATTGCCGCTAAATCCAGTTCGACAGAATCCGACGACATTGTCTCGCGATTCGTCATCGTCGTGATTTTCTTTTTTTCGCGACGCGACGAAATATTAATTAATTGAAGTGGCCTTCCAACAATCGAGAAATAATATTTTTCCAGAAACAGACACGCACACAGTCTCTCCGCCATCGGTAACACATACGACGACAACAACATCGTCGTTGTCGTCGTTGGATTACCCGCGCGTGTTATTTTCGTCGCGCGTCGTCGACCGTCGCGCGTCGAGACTGTGCGCGAAATTGCATCCCCGCGCGAGTCGTGATTAATTATCGCGTGCATGCCGTTGATTGAAATACTTATAGCTGTCTCGACGGTGTAATATAAACCCGCCGTTCGCGTCCCTCCGCGTTACAATGCGTCACGGAAGCCGCGCGATGCGACGGCGCAACGTTTTTAATTCCGGAACGTTAATCATGTTTTTCTGGAGTTACGACTCCGATTGGAAATTGCACGTTACCTTTTATATAGTTCTGATGATCATGACTCGATTTAAATTTATTGCGCCGCAATAAGAAATTACGTAAAATTTTTTATGCGCGCGAATTAAGCGCAAGTACATGAAATATTGCGGATTATACGTACACAAAGCAACATTTTACTTGTGATTAACGTGTGTAACGGGCAACAAAGAGGAAAGTTCGCCTGAAGCAGAGATTATTTTTAACGTTTAATATCGATTATAAAAGTGTGGTTGCACACACACATACAAATGAGAAAGTGGCGGCCAAGATGCGTGATCTTTGTTGTACCGAAAACCGCGCTCGCACGCGATATCGCAATATTCTGTAGTCGTTGTGTATTATTTTTGCCCCGTGTCGCCGATCCCGCCAAGATTACATTTAGTCAGAACGACTCATTATTGCCGCCCGCTATATACGCCACGGTCGGTGTCGTGCAGCAACCACAGCCTCTTACGTTCTACTAAACGCGTTAGTTTAGCGCGCGGCTTAGCGATCGGACGAATAATACTAATTTATTAACCTTTTTTTTTTTTTTTTTTTCACTTTGTGAAGCGCGATATCGCAGTTAGGTCGCGAATTTTCCTCGTTTTATCTACGCGAATAAAACACGAGAGCGCGAAACGAGCTATTTTCCTCCAACGATACCGGCGATTTTCGCGTCTCTTCAATCTCGACGAATTTTACGATTCGCGCGGATGAAAGAGAGAGTGCATAAATATTCCGATCTTCTCGGAAGGAGAAAAAAGAAACACGCTGTTTGCGGGCTTTATATAGTGCCCCTCACGATTATAAATGTCGGACCGAAACGATCGGTATCGGCCGCGCTACCGGCGTTTATGTAACGCCGGGCGTGAAGCCACGATAATGCGGCAATAATCGGGCCGATATCTTCGGCGATAAGATGGAGCGAAAGGGAGGAGAGGTAGGGATTCAGAGAGAAAGAGAGAGAGAGAGAGAGGCAGACAGGAAACACGATGGTAAGGCAATAAAAGCGTAAAACGCGCCGCGGCGGGACACGCGCACGCGGAATCTTGACGCGGTATCTTTTCCGAGCCACTGCTCGTCGCGCGTGTGCAACGGTTTACGCGTTAATTAAGTTCTTATCTGGGGCGCGATGTTATCACTCTTAAACTATACGCGCGCCACACTCGCTTTTGCGCGCGACGAGGCAGAATAAAAAAAAAAAACTCTTATAAACAAGTTTGCGCGAGTGAAAAGAAAAAAAAACGGAAAGGCGGAGCTTAATCATCGGAGCTTCGGAAATCGCGAAGTTGCTGCTAATTAATACTTTTGTATGTTTTACAGATTTTTTTTTTATTTTTACAATTATTCAACTCCGATAATCGATTGGCGCGCTATCATTAATTACGAGATAAGCTGCGTCACACACACGTTACGCAGCTCCGAAAGAAGATGTAAACAATGACACGGCATTTAGATTGATTTGGATCTGATTTCGCGCTCGAAAGTTAGAGAGGAAGAGGGAGGGAGGGAGGAACGGGGAGAGGGGGGGGAAACTGGTTTAGACGCTCGGGGAAAGACGCCTTTGCGGCGCGAGCAGGGATGATGAGTACGGGGAAGGGACCTAGCCCTGTCCCACGACAGCATTCCATCTCAATCAGAGAGAATATGAATAACAAGTCGTGTGGGCCGCGGTCCAAGAACGCGGAGAAAGAGAGCGAATGCATGCACGCAATTCGTACGCGATTTATGCGGAGACATACACTTCAGCTTCATTTTCCTTAACGCCATTTATTCGCGATAATCCCTGACAGACGGCGTCTTTATATCTCTCCGACGAAAATGAGGAAGACGTAATTGTCCCGAGGTACTGAAAAGTTTTTGAATGCAATGGATATACACATACATATATACACGCGTACGCAAGCCTGTCAGGCTATATCTACTTAATAATCGAAGTAAGAAGAAGGGAGGGAAGCGCTACGGGGTCTTCCATCCTTTAAGTGTTGAGACAACATGCTCGAAGCCGCACTTGAAGCGATCCTTTGTATATACGTTACCTCCATCCTTACTCCACCTCAAACATCGTGCACCGCATGTTAAGTCAACGAAGGCATTGTACGACGAGAGGGAGATCGTAATAGAAGCTTTTATTAAAATGAACAGATCTATCTTCGAGTGTACGGCGATGCGCGCGCAAAGCATATTTACTTTAATCTTCAGATTATTCATCAAACATTTTTTTCCTCTCTCTCTCTCGCTCGCGACGTGTCGTTTATCTTCGGCCCTCAATTAATTAACTCTCGCGAGCGTAACTTCATATCTGCAGATAGTGTACTTCCTTGGTCTACCGCCGCCCGTGAATAAGTTTGCCAATCTCGCACCGACTTCCGTCTTTGTGTCCTCAAATTCAATGTGCGCGTCAGCGCGCGCGGGCGCGCGTTACTTCCGGCTTTATCGCCGCTTCGTTGCATTCAATCCTTTGTAAGTTGCTTACAACTCGTCAATTAGCGTTAAGCATTATTTCAGCTCGAGAGAAACGTGGAAATTCGTCATTTTAATTGCACGCGGTAACTGTTCGTTGAGTTAACACGGTGATGATTTATCGAAACAACAAGATTTTTAATTGAAAAATCTTTTATTACGCGCGATATTGTGTTTCACCGACGTGGTGGTTTTGTTTTTCTGCGGAGCGCATATTACCTTGTAAAGGGTTAAATGCTAATGCGTCGTCGGAGATCGTCGAACGAAGTCAAAAAGAGAATCGATTTCCCCGCCGTTAAACTCGATTCAGTCTCTCCTCGCGTCTCTACTCGGCTCTTTGTCTCTCGCTCTTCGCGTCATTACGCGCTCGGGTCTCTCCTTTATATAACGAATTACCGGAGATTTATGCTCGTTTCGTGTCCCGTCTCGCGCATAACCGACCAGCCAATTATTTTCAATTACCTTGACCGTGCGCGCGTACCAGCTCATAATTTCCTCTAGCTCTCCGTTTTCGGTTCGGTCGAGGATGTTGGAGAGCGAAATCGCGTCAGTCGATTTCTCGCTTTTGCGCGCGATACATAAATTATATATACGTACATACATATATATCATGTCTTCGTTCTTTTGATATTCTTTGCGAAAGCGATTTTGAAATCTCGAATATTTCGTCAATTTTTTCACACAGATTTAACGAAAAACTTTTTGTAAAATATATTACATATTTAACAAATAGCTTTTTGTCGGATACATTCGTTTCAAATGAAATTTGCAGCTCGCATGATCTTTACGCTCGCGATGCCGAGCGGAATCTCAAAAGAGCCTCGCGCCGTCTTTGAGATTCACCTCGGCGTGCCTCCCGGTAGCATCCCGGCGTTGACAGTTTCAGAGGACGTTTGTTGTCAACGGCGTAGTGCGTGGCTCGCATTAGCGCCATTAACGAGCACTCCTTCGCATGGACGACGACAGACGGGGAACTTGGTCGCGCAGTCGTCGCCGCTAATTGGTTATGCATCGCCGGAAATTGTAAAGTCGGGGTCGCCACGCTACCTAGCTACGCTAGGCTAGCTGGCCGGCGACGTTTCACGGTATCTGGGAGTGGTTCCGTCGATATTTGCGGCAAACTAGTTAGTGCCGCTTTTCGGCGGAGAATCTCGCCGCTAAATAGCTAAATGGGCAACCTGCGCTTGCCGCGTCTAGTTAGCGCTCGGTCTTTTTTTTTATTTTCTTTTTCTGTACCGTGTGAGTGGAGATTCGACTCAAGGTCGACCGAGCGAATTTCGCGAGCGAAAAAAATTGCGCATCAACCTTCACGATGTATACCGTTGTGAAAAAAAAAACAATCGACAACTGCACATCGTAATTTTTTTCAAAATTTGATTTAAAATTTGTAAAACGAATACGTCGTCAGATAACGCAGAGAAATAATGCCGCGTAACCGTGTTCCGATGCTATCTTGTGGCGAATGTCACGTTCCTTTTTTTCCAGCACGTGTTTTCTATTGTCAATACCGAGGGCGAGAGAGATGGCCATTGTCAGCGCAAGTAATGCAGTTCCCGTCGATGCCCACGCCGTCGTCCTTCGGAAATATGCTAGATCGACGATCGAAGGTCTGTTTTATGGACCTCGACTCCCACACGCGCGATTTCATCGAGAAGCGCGCGCGAGAATTGTCGAGAGATAGAAATCCTTTTTTTCCCCTTTGCACTTGTGCTTCTTTTCCTTGGCGTGTTGTAAATCTAAGTTTTCGCGGATATCGCCGCCGGAACTGCTTTTGTTTTATGAATAACGCGGCTTATCAGTCGCAATATTTCACGATTTAATTGTCGTAATAACACGCCGCGCGGCTCGTGCGTCGTAAAACTCGTTTGTGCATAAAAGTGCGTGCTCGGGCACGCACACCGCGCGCGAAAAGAAAAAGAATATCTCTCCTTCTCCCGCCGTTATATTTCATGCGTGTTCTAATTATTATTCCGACGCGGTAGCAGTTTCAGATAGCATGTGTTACGGTTGCGTTTTACGACTTGCTCTTGTACGATGTTTCGTGTCGTTTCCTGGAGACGCTTGAAATTCCTCCTCCTCGCTATCATCGGTCCCGACGTCATAAAATATCCTATAATGTTCCGCGAAATGAATTTTTCAGACTGTTTTCCTCCGCGAAAACTCTCGCCCCCTTTTTTTTCATATCTGTGTTATACGCTCGCAGCGAGAAATCGTCGTTACGATACGTGCGCGAGTTTCGGAACGATCGTTATATATGTATATGTATACATACGCCTCTGTAGCGCGCGTAGTGGCGCGCGTGTGCGCTTTTCACCAATGCCAATGTTAAGGAGACACGCATTGTCAGTAACACAGTTTTTCTTCTCGAATGCCCACACGGCTACGTGCCGCGGGACTCGCGCCGAGATATTCGAAGGCTGTTTTATGGAACTGAAACGAGCGACTCCCACGCGCTGAGCGAGCGAGCCTGCGCATGATGTGCCAGATGATACTGACGCCGGTAATACCTACGTCTATCCATCCACGTTCGGTCGCCAGTATATCTTCCCATTAGTTTCTGCCCACGCCAGACAACTTCGTGGCACGTGGGTCGTTGACTTTGACTGACTCTGTCGTGTGCTCTCTCTCTTTCTTTCTCTCTCACGCGAGCCGCGTTCCTTTTCGAAGCTTGTGTGCAGCGAGAAACTTATCGACATGTCGAGCTTCCTCTTCATCTCTCTTTCTCCCTCCCTCCCTCCCTCTCTCTCTCTTTCGGCATTAATTACATGTGCGTACGAGCTCGTTCGAACGGCTATTTCGAAGTCGCGTCCCGTCGGCGCTGTAAAGTGTCCAGGCTGTAAAACGTGTAAACCGCGAGGTAATTTATGCGCGGAATTCAACGCGACTCTCAAACTCTCCGCACGTGGATTATTTTCGGGCCAGAATCGCGCAGAGAGAGAAAGAGAGAGGAGGAGGAGGTGGAGGAGGGAGGCAACGGCTAATTGACTGCGGCGAGAGAGATTCACTGACTCGTCGCCACTTTAATCATCGTCCGACATGGACGCCGGTGAAACTAGATCGAACTGTTGAACGATCGGCGAATGGAATCCGTTTAATTACCGCGACAGATGCAATCCGCCGAACTGGGAATCGCGCCGACAGCGCACACCGGAATCGTTATGGTAATTGTGAGAATATCTAGCGCAGAGATCGAATTTAAAGTTCGAGCGTTGATTGCGAAATCCATTTGCGGGAAGCGATTTCATTGCCAGGCTTGATTGGTCGGTCCGAAGTTCTCTTGTGGACTCTTTCGCGCTGCCTGACATTTTCATTAGCATAAAAAAAAAAAAGAAAGAAAAAAAAATCGAGTTTTCTCACTTTCGGACTACGATTTTTATTGATATCCTGACCGTTCGAACGGACACCTCGCAATTTTCACTCGTCACGAACGAGTTCGCTTCTTAATACTCGTCCGAGTATGTTCGCGAAGCAGCTCCTCGCGTGACCGGACGATCGACGGCGTTTACACGAAGACGAACAAGCCTCTATTCTCTCGCATATACATACCACGTTGTCACGTGCAGTTTTTCTTCTCGGGACGTGTTACCTGCGAATCGGGCAATTACGCTCCACACTTGGCGAAGGGTGTAATTTGTTCATTGCGTCGAAGATGACTATCTCGGCGTTCGACTCTCCTCGTCGCGCGCGCGCGTGTGTGTGTTCGTTGACCAAAGCAACATTGTGCTGCCTGCCGTGACACCAAAAACCACTAAATGCCGCTTAAGTCATTGGGATCGTTCGAACGGCAAGCGGGACGAAATACCACCGCGACGTTGGACCACCGGCTGTAATTGCACGGCATTCCTCTCTTCGGCAACACACACGACGTTCGATGTGTGCCGTGCACCGTCATTATATATCGAGCGAGAAGAGGAGGAGCGGAGAGAGGGTGGAGAAACGCACCGCAACTCGCCCTTGCGCAGCGTCTCCTCCTGTTACTTTTTTCGTCACTTTTGTAATCGGCTCCTCTCGCGCCTGTGTACGCTCCTTCGCGCCGCGATGAGAGAGGTGAACGCACCGCAAACGTTGTACCGGCAACATTCTTTAGCGAAACGACACGTTACGAGCTACACGTCGATGCTCGGAACGATCGACTCAATTATGCGGACGTTGCGGTTGTATTTATTATCATCTTGTTCCGACGCGCGGGATTCCCGGAATATTTTTTTTTTTCTATTTATTTTTGTTCTCACTTTAATTGTATTGATATACTGTAATTGCAACTGATAAAATGTCAGAAGTTCTCGTTGTGTAATTTTTTTTCTCTTCCGTGTTTAAAGTAAGAAAATAATAGACCGCGCGCGCGTGTGCACTTTCTCCGAGTGTTTATAAACTACTTTCGCTTCGCCGTTATAAGTCGCCGTATAAGTATCGCCGTAAATCGCTCAATTCAGTTTTCTTTACATTGACCGGAGTCGGGACTTGCCGCACCGGTTTGTGTAATTAGCGAGAATAGCGTGTGTTATTAAAACTCGATTTACATTGAAAATAATTGACGAAAGCGTAATTAGAGAGACCAAGTGTTCTCTCTTGATCCCGCGTACACGGCCAAATTTGTTTTTGCCCACCAATTACTCTTTTGTTATTAATGACGACATCCCCGAGTATCACACAATGTCAATTCCCCGCTCTGAAATTATCTTACGCCAGGGGTTTGTTCTTCTTGGCTGTATGTATATTGTATTCTTGACTTTTTATATTGCCTGTTGTTGAGCTCGCGCGTTATTATTATTTTCGCATTAAAGCGTGGCATCAAAGTGAAAAATTGCCAATGGCATAACGAAGGTTGCTATTCGTCATACGTATTTGGAACAATGCTATCGTTTGCGCGAGAGATTATTCCGTGTTGTTTTTCTTCTTTTTTTTTTTTCCATCACACAAGCACAAAGGCAAAAGTTTTATCATCACGTTAATGAATCTCTCTTTTTTCCACGGGATACGCGCGCAGGAATTATTATATTGACGTTCGCGAAAAGAAGATTAAAAAAAAAAAAGACACCCAGACACATCGCGATAATGAAAGAGGGTATGTGTTTTCCAACGACGCGTATACATTACACGCGTGTTCGAACGGACGTATGTCGTTTGACAATCTCTGGCGGCGTTTAGCGGCTAAGCCTATTACGGGCACATGTGAACGCGCGCAACAGCCTTGCCGTGCAATTTTGCGTTCATTGGGACAGGCGTGACCTATCGGCGGGCATTTACCGTACGCCACAGGCGATGCCTTTTACGTGATAAATTATTGCTTGCCGCGCTCGTTTCGCGATATATCTCGTTACGTATGGACCATCGAACCGATTTAACCTTCGCTCTCGTTCGCGCTCTCCCCCCGTTCCTCTTTTCCGCTTCGCTCTCCCGCATGTAATCATCCTTTCTCCATGCGCAAACGACGACGAGGAGGCATTAATCGCCACGTCAAATCGTTATTATTTGCTCTCGCGCGGGAAACGTCTTCGACAGCCTCCGATAATGGCTACGTGGCGCCTCTTCTATCTCTCTCTCTTCCCTCCTTCCCACGTCGGATCACGATATATTCTCGCAACGAGAGAATCGTTGGTAGAATTGAACCGCGCGCACGCCAACTGTTAACGAGCCTATCGGATCCATCATCGCCTTGTGCCCCACGTTGTTACGTGTTCCAGGTGACACGCGTTACATCCACCAAGATAGTTAATCGAACATCGTGTGCTCTTGACGTTACGCACGTCTAGCCCAGCGTGATTAGTCGACTCTGACGTGTATCACTCATGCGTACTGGCGTACCGCACTGTGTCAGAGTTCGATCGGCACGGTGATTTTACGCATTACGCAACGCTTAATGTAACGTATACATTTAATTCACATTACATTTAACATATACACACACGAAATAATTTGCAAAATATTTATTATTTATCGCGAATTATTGCAAAATCTATTTTATGTATAATTATTTGATATTTTTATCTCCCTCCCTCTCTCTCTCTCTCTCTCTTATTCGCAACAAATATGTTGCCCATAAATAACAAATTTTAACTTTATTCAATTATCGATAATGCATCGCTGATTCGATCGGACATTTCTGCTACAACACTCGCGGAAGTTTTCTCTCTCTCTGCGAATATTTCCAGATTACATCGTTAAACAGCAGAGTCGGGGGGGCGACGCGTTATTTAAATGCGAATTTGCTGGCGCATTAACTCTCGGAGGGGAAAAAAGTGCGCCTCTAATGCAGCATTAACACTCGCAAACGCGTGCGCAAGAAGAGTGCGAGGCGGCCTGTGCAAGAGTTGCGAATCAGGCGACGCGCCTCATCGCTCCCGCGACTGAAGGCGGTTTTATCAGTGAGAAGATAGCGAACGCGACGCGTTTGAATAGATTTATTCACCGATTCGCTCTCTCCGCATTTACGGGAAATGCAACAATTATTACCTCTTCCATTCGAGTTTATTTCGCGCGATTGCGAGCGTGATTTTATCCACATTTACGCACAGTTGGTTTTTAAAACATTTGCGAACTAGAGGAAGTTTCATATAAAGAGTTTTTAATGTTTAAAATATAAATATTTTATATTCCATTTACTTTTGTTTTTTTGTTTTTTATTTCTCGAAGACAATTATTTTATTAATTTTTATCTTCGCATACAATTTATCATCTTTTATTCAGAGTGGAAAAATCCAATTACCTAATAAAAATACGCGCGATATTGTCAATTGGATAATAAGAATTTCACACGCGTGGGGGAAATCGGTTATTTCGTTCGCGCGAAACACAGTGAAAGCTTCGACATCAATGCCCTCGGCGCACTCGTCGTAATAATAAATCTATCCGCGGCGGCGGTGGTTCGAAACCGACAGCGGGACGAAAAAAAATCGTTATCGTTGAACGCGAAAGCAATGCTTGGCGCGTGTAATACCTCGACGGCGCGCAGTTGTCACGTAACACATTTAATTATGGCAGTCGGGGAGTAATGTGCTTACCCAAGCGATGCGAAACGTTGTCGTTTGCTTGGCGGCCGCACGCGACATATTTCGTCAGCTGCCTTCCGCGCTCTGTGCACACTCATCCCTTGTTTTCACGCGATGACAGCGACACGATAGTCTGCACGATTTTGCCACCGGCACACTAGGATCGCATAATTAGAGATGTTCAATACTGATAACTTCATTATTAACTCGCGAGTGCGTATATCTTGGCGAAAAAAAAAAATTTCTCACGAGTTTGCCTCTCCGCCTCTCTTTCTAAAGCAAATATTGGGTTGGTCAGAGGGTCTTT
The DNA here is from genome assembly GCA_014825455.1 of Pseudomyrmex pallidus. Taxonomy (NCBI): domain Eukaryota; kingdom Metazoa; phylum Arthropoda; class Insecta; order Hymenoptera; family Formicidae; genus Pseudomyrmex; species Pseudomyrmex pallidus. Next base: position 23,196 of record QVNV01009090.1, read on the forward strand.
TCGTATTAAAATTCGTATTAAAAAATATAAATTTCTCTTTCTCTCCATTTAAGTTTTACTGTGCGTGTATTATTTAATTAAAAAAAAAATATGTGGTCTCACTGTATTCACATAATTCTTACGACTCCAAATTGATGCACTTTTGATGACCCGCGCCTTTTTTACTCGCTCAATCATTCTCGGAAAAACGAACTTCTCGCGTACGCGTAATTGCGACGCGTATCTCGCGTATAAACGTCGGACAGAAATCATTTATAACGCGGCGTTGATCGACGCCCGATCGACGTCCGTGATAAGCCCGGGCGTTTTCGTCGGTGCCGACGCAGACGGCGTCCGATACCGACGATAAGTGCACAACGCGCCGTGCGGCGCGGGGGTGCAGGGACGAAGCGCGCGGTCGGCGACGATAATGCGTCACGATAACTGAACTTCGCCGCCCCCCTTCTGTCTGTTGTACAATGCCCGTTGGCCGGCGCGCGTAAACTCATTTTGTTTCATTCGTGGTGATTCGAGTGCGATACCACCGCGCGAAGGGGGACACACACGCCGCCGTCGCGCCAAATTAAACAATTCGCGTTAATTGGAATTCAAAGGACATTAGCATGTTTGATCGTACCACGGGAGTGTCTTTGTGACGCGGCTGGTTCGCGCTGCTACGCGCCGAGAATAATTTGAACGAGGATAATTACGGGAAATAGCTCGAGGTCGCACAAGTACAGGAAAATTGAGTTAATCGTAGTGTAGTTTTCGGTTTTGCATCATTGTGTGCGAAGAGATTCATTTTATGAAATTTTTATGTCACATTAATTAGCCGCGATAAAGATAATTTATTTTTTTAAACAGATTTTCAAGTATATATAATCAAGCAAACAATACATTGTTGCGACAAAAATTTCTTTAATAAATAAAAACGGTCCGAGTCTTTTTTTAATAGCAATGTGAAAATATTTTTCATGTTAAGAAGAGATCGCGTGGTCGATCGAGTGGTTTCTTTAATACAGAGATATTTTATTGTTATATCAATTCGCGATTGTGTTACTTCGCGAGTAACCGAGTGTATCGAAAAAAAAAAAAGGTTTTTCCAGATTTAGATACCACTCGGGAGTATCAATTGTTTAAAGGCGTGGGGGTTTTTTCGCACGCGTGTTTACCGATCCCCCGAGATATGGCCCTACATTCGCAAACTTTTGTCGAGACCATCGAGAAGTCTCGCACACCGCGCGGCGAGACTCGCTGGAAAAAAGGTGGCCAGAGCCGCCTGGGACAATTCGACCCGACATATTGAAGGGGGGAATATAACATCGCTCTTGATTTATTTTTGATCGCGCAAGAACAACCGGCTGCAGAAGAGTCTGCGGTCACTCGAAACGCATTTATCTCCGATATTCAATCTCTGGGGCTCATTTATCAGCTGTCAGCGCTGGAAATCCCTTTATTGAATTTCTCTTCTCGGCTTTTCGCCGGCAAACTCGGACGCAATATATGTATCTCTCTCTATCTCTCTCTCTTTCTCCTTTCTCTCCGTTCTTGGCACGACAACGCGCTGTTGAGAAATTAGAGACGCAAGTTATTTTCGAGATAAACAGTCGGTTGCGTTTTGTGTCAAACGCGAGTCGAGAATGTGGACCGATGTTTTATCACTGTTTGGACATTGCTAAATTAGATTTTGCCTCGTGAAATGGATGAAGACGGGAGAGGGCGGGTGAAACGAGCGCACAACGACGACGACGATGTGGAGACAGTCTCGTCTCCCGATCAGGGGCATTGAAAAAACTGCGAAAAAGAGACACGAACGCAATGAGATTTATCGGCGGGACACAACGGACCATTATCGCGGGCCGGATCGAGTTTTCTTCTACGTTAGGCTTCTCTTCGTAGTTTTCTCCCTGAAGTCATCCCGGGGACGAGGTGTTGACGGGGCGGAAGGGATGCGAACTTAATCCCACAGGAGAAGGCGCCGCCGACACTCGACAAGTGTCCCTGAACGATCTGTCTTCAAAGAAACTGCTGCTTCTCTTTTTTTGCTCCATGTGACAGAACCGTTCCCTCCACGTGTTGTTTCTTTGTGGCCTTATACGACCGATAGTGTGTCTTTTTATCGACCACCAAAGTGCCCTTTCCCTCGCCTCTTGTGCGTCGCAATTCGAGCGTTTCGTAATTTATCTAAACCATTTCGCCATTTTGCGGCTGTTTCTCTCCACGTAATACACTTGTGTCGTAATGTAATTCTGTACAAATGCGTCGGAACGTGTTCCAATTAATTGCAAGTGCTGCTTCTCGTGAAGACTTAATTTCGAGAAGTTAAGGAAAGAAAACATTAAAATTTTTCCGTTCTCTAAATTAACAAAAAAAAATTAAAATAAAAAAATTACAATGTTTTTTATTGATCTAAGAGATATTGATTTTTTTATCTCTTTCTTTCTCTATTGGAAAAATCGCGGAGGTGTACACAGATGATGTTGCGCATATGCATACGAATGCGGCTGAGAAATGCGGCGTCGACGGGTTGACGTACAATAAGGGTTTTACGGGTTTGTTTGTACACGTGCTTGGAGATTCCGCGGCGCGAGTCTTCGCGGCTCATCGACGGATTTATTTTCGTAACGTCGAACCGGCCGCTTTGCGTTGTCACTGTTACACGGAGGTTACTGGCGCCGAAGACAGGCGTTCTCGCGAGAGAGGTCTGCGAGAGAGAGAGAAGTGGCCCCGGGGATCACATCGGATCGCGCGCCTAAATATAGGAATGAACAAATTATCAGGCGAGTGACTAACGCTCCTTGACTGTTCTTTCACGACCCGCGGCGTGACTTCGGTGACTCGCGCGGTCCAAAGGAGCTAATAAATTAGCAACGACAGAGGCAGAAGCCTCTGTCGATTAGCGCGAGCTTCCTCTCCCGATATATTGCGTACACACACACACGTACGTGTCGTAAGCATTTGCGGATCGTATCAAGAGAAGATATTTTTATCACGGAGACATGAATGTTGGGAATATTAATTTAAAATAAAATTTACTGCAATTGAATATAAATTTCAAGTTTTAACTCATTTTTAAGAGAGAGAGAAAAAAAGTAAAAAAATCAATAACGAGAAGAATATAAATCACGTTACTGTAATTAATTATTCTTTTTTTTTTTTTTTTATGTGGCAGTAAAGTAACGCGTCGCATTAAAGAAACATCAGGGTGATTTGAAGGCTGTCGTTTATTTATATTTATATTTGTTTTGCAGCAAACTAAAGAGATTATAAATATTAATATTTATCTCTACGAACGTACGTATATATTATAAATCAATTGTGTTTTTACGTGTCAGCGAAACATGCTAACATTTATACGCTCACTTGTGTGTCTTAATCAGCTAATTTGTTAAGATTCACAAAATTTATTTTAAGCGAATCTTTTACGGAACCGAGTGTTTTTGCATAAAATGAACGTTAACTTAACATTATGTACACGTGCACGGTCGTTGCTGTATAATGTTCTGGAAAATTCTTTGCAATTAGAAGTTTTAATGTGTGGAAGAAGCTCGCACGCGCGAATTATCCCGCGTACGTACAGGAGTTGGTTGTTGTGCGTCACGGCGAAAGCGATCAAGCACAGATTGTCAATATACATAACGGTGTGTATATGAGGAAATCACGACGTTCTTTATATTATTAGAGAGAGCGGATTATTGCGGGGAAAAATTTTCTCGCTCTTTCACTTTCTCTCTCTCTCTCTCTCTCTCTCTCTCTTTCTCTCATACGTAGATGCGGATTAGATAAATCTGAGCAGAGCGCGCGCGAACGTTAAGCCGCTTCGTGCTCGGAACGGATTTAACCGGTCGCTAATGGTAATGCGACAGTGACACGTATATGTCGGCTAATAAACTCATGCTCGCCGCGACGTCTGGCGCGCCGTGAAATTCAATCACATCGCGACGCTAGTTGATTTCAATGCGCGAACGTTCGGACGAACGGCGGGATACTCGGGTATTAAAACAAAAAGCCGAACGTGCTTTCGTATTCGAGGATTAATTACGTCACTCTTCGTTTAGTTGAAAAAAAAAAAAAAAAAAAAAAAAAAAAAAAAAAAAAAAAAAAAAAAAAAAAAAAAACGTGAGAGAGAAGGACATTTTCTGGCTTTCGTGCAAAAAAGAATAAAATATTGGAAATGTTTTGAAGGACGCGCGTTACTTTTTTTTGAAACTACCAATTCCTCCCCGAATCAATGACTCGCGAGTATATACGCGTAGAAGCGTGTAGGAAAACAATTTGAACAACTGCGAGCATCCGCTTGTAAAAACAGCAACACGGGATTCCACTACGGTCCGGAGGAGGAGAAGGCGATCTCAACAGTGGCAACAATTTCGAAGAATCAGTGATACACGTCTCAGCGGTTAGAAGAGGAGGAGATCGCGGAGAGGGAGAGGAGAGAGAGAGGCCAGAACAAGGAGAAGAACAGCGTCGTCGGCGACGGGACGAGGAGGAAGACGATCGGACGGACAGCCGGACGGTCGTCGAACAAAGGCGTTGCTATTTTCGTATGAACGTTCGTTGTGGAAGGCCGTCTCTCGTTGAGCTAAAGATAAAGGGAGAGGACGGCGAGAGAGGACAAGGAGCGGAGAGAGGGACATCGGTAGCAGACGATGATGACAGTGTCTTACCTGCACGGATCGTCGTCGTCGCTTGACATCGAGCGGCTCCGCGAAATTGGACCCTTAATTCGTGCCCGGCAGATGACCGGATCGACGGGCATCGGAGGGGATGAGGGAAAAAGAGTGGAGGAAGAGAACGATTCGGGCTTTGTCTTGTCTCGAGAGAACCCTCCGTTAATGAGCCATCAGTATGACATTCCTCGGCGCGGACTCTTCCGCTGCGAGATCATGCTTCGATACCCATCAATAAAGCGGTTAATGCGCGTCCGTGAGTTGAGATCTCGTCCGGGATATACGCGTGTTTCTTCGAAGCTAAACGAAGGATAATTTTGAAAATCACGTCATGTTTGTGAATCATGTTTTGCGCTATTATGTGTCGTTTTTTTTTAAGACATCGCGATGTATTGATTAAAATAACGTAAGATTTAATTTTTGGCGATCTCTTCGCGTTATCGTTCATTTATAGAACTTATACCTCGACATTAAAGAGCGAATGTCGCATGCGCTCGCCCCCCTATTTACGAGTAACTCGTAAATAGGAATAATTCTGCTGAAGCATTGACGCCGACTTCCCGATAACGAGTTATATCCCTTCAGACCGTGCGCGCTCGTGACTGACGCGAACTTTACTGATTCGATCTGACCACGCGTCGTATTCGTGCGTGTACCGATAAGTTAACAGCGATTGTCGGACACGGAGAACGGCGGAGGAGGGTGGCCGAGAAAGAGAGAGAGAGAGAGGAAAAGGAAAGGAAAGAAAAAAGAAAGGCGAAGGAAGAAGTGGAAGGACAGAAAAGGGAGTAGCGGTCGCGCCGCAGTTGCATTCACATTTGCTTTCCCTGCCGGCATGAGTCACACTTGAAAGGGCCTAATCTCACGCGATCACGTCGTGTCCGGTGACCTCCGGCTGCCTTGCGGGTCCCCCTTGAATCTCCCGACGACTTCCCACCAGACGCGCGGGCCCCCTCTTTCGTTACACGCATTTAAATGACGCTGCTTTACATTTTTCTTTCCCAATATTGTGTTTTTATTTGCCGGCTATCGTCGCCGCCGATCTCTTCCTGGCCCGACAGCGCGGCCGCCGCTTATTTATTCCCGAATATGTCAGCCCGCCTGTCGTTTCGCGTGTCGACTCGCCGACGGCGACGGGATGCATTTCTGCCTCGTATGCGGTATTTCGCAGTCGGCTCTGTGTGCGCGTTATCAAAGTCTCTCTTTTCACAGTTGTTTTTTTTTTCTCTCTCTTTTTGCGAAACCTCACAGTCTCGTCCCGGTTGTTAGAGCGAGCTGTGAGTCAATTCGCGAAACTTTGTGTGATAAAATGCTGACGGTTACAAATTACATCGGGCTTAAGACGTTTTCATGCGTTCATTTTTCTTTCGCGCACTGTATTACCACTGTATTTTTACGAGGGAAAAAGTTTACGACGCGTGCGAACGAAGAAACGGGAAATTGAAGAATTTATCAACGTGTGTGTGTGTCGGAGCGCGAGGCTGTTTATATTTCAACACGTTCAAATATCGGATAAATTCCATAGATGTAAACTGAATTATACTCCATTAAATATATTCTAGCCGTTGCGCAAATTGCCCAGGAGTTTCCGATCTCGTTTGTAACTTTGTTTACCACCGGGGAATATCGCTTCGAGCTCTTTATACACACACACACGCACACACCGACGGCTGGCTGCTCGCGCCCGGCTTCGCTCGCCGGAGATACCGATCCCCCGGTACGAAGTGCCGAACGGAAGTTACGTAATTAATGCTTTATGCCTTGTTTTTTCGAAACCGCTCGTTCTATCGACCACCCTCGCGCTGCCAGACGGCGATCCAGGTGGAATCGTCGATATCCGTAGTCCGAGCTTCTTCGGATCGTGCCGATTTCACGGTCGAAGATTGTTCGCTCGATACACACCGAGGGAATTATTGGGTCTCAATAATGCGGGATCGCGGTGGCGCGAGAAAGAAACCAACGTGTACTTCATAATTTTGTGTAACTGTACGCGCAAAATTGGTCTCATCTTGATTATTTGTTTTATTATTATTTTATTTATCTTATAAATGATTTCAAAACTTTTATGAGAAATATATGTATATATTTAAATAACAAGAAATAACAAACACGTATGGAGGTAGAGGTGAGATTAAATTGCAAGCGCGTATTGTACCTCCCCATGAATGTCATGAAACACTCGTTTCTTTTAATTACTCGAATGCGAATCGATCGATCGATCGCGCACAAGCTGCGTTTTCTCAGCACGTATGCAATATCGCGTCCGCGCGCGCGCGCTCTCCCTCGCTCTTTCATTTTCTTCCCGTGTTTCGGACGATTGATTGCTTGTATTAAATTGTTTCCTCGTTTTCTTTTGTTCCAGGTAAGAAAGCGATTCGAAGCCGGCGTGTGTGCGGTCGTTCGAACGTGTAACGAAGAGAGAGTGCGCGCGCGTGCACACGACAATTCCGACGCGCGATTGCTTGTTTATGCCACGGGAGAAAAGGTAATCGCGTAATAATTGCATAGTGATCGCTAAAGAGGAAATTAGCCGCTCGGTTTCAGACTGTTTTGCATTTTAATGGAATTAGTCACGACCTCGGTGAGTCTACGCGGATTTTAATTATTACGAATAAAGCTTTTATTCCTCTTTCTCAATATTGTTGATACAGTTTCTGCAAAAAGTATCTTTGGGTTACAAAATTATTTGTTAAATTCGCGCGCGCGAGACTAATAATCGCGCAACAGACCAATAATTTTAACACTATCGTGTTTACGTCGCATATTTTTTTTTATAATGGAATTTCGATTACCTCAGTGTTTTTTTTACATTTTGTCAATGAGAAAAATTTCTCCAGGAAATTTCGATTTGTTAAAACTTTATCTTAATCGCGTTTATTACATCACCCTTCCGATCGGATGGCGGCAAGCAATTCTCTGTGACATCGATAAAGGATCTCTCCCCACACAGATCGATTGCTAGTTACATCATCCGATACGGTCGCGTATTCGCGCCGGCAATGTAATCGTGGCGGCGATATAGTGGTGCAGTAATAACGATGACGATACCGATAGCGCCGCCGGTAGCAACGGACAGACCGACAGGGGTGGGTACTAGGGATACATTTCCTGTCCATTTTAATTGGGTTATTAACGGGTGCAAGTGTTTCCTGCCTCCTGTGACAAACCGGACCTCCGTCCTTCTTCGGCCAGCTGCCACCTCGTCAACGTGCCGGGAACCAATCTGTTTCGTTTGTCTTTGCGTTTTTCGCGCTAACGGCGCGTATACGCATTAAAGTGCTGCTTATTAAAGCGCGTCGCGCGCGCGCGCAACAAAGAAATTTTATCTACGCTGAGCGAAATAAAGAAAAGAAGAAAATCATCGCGCGTGTGTGCCGGTCGCGTTCAAAGAGCATTCGGTTAGCCGTCGGCACGTCAGCGCGGCCGGCTCTTTGCAAAATTCATTAACCGCCATTGCATCGGTAATCCATACTTGATGTAACGGTGCTCATTATTGGGCGAGTAGCCGCGATATCGCATTACTAGCATTAATACGCTTAATGCCCCTATAGGATGTTAATGTGGGTACGCGGAGAGACGGCAGGAGGAAGGAATTAATTCATACTGTTTGCAGATACGCCGTAGATAATTAACGCACTTCGACATACGTAATTTCAATTAACTTCTGTGAAGCACGTCCGTATTAACACATCAATCGATCGTCATTACATTACGATATGGATTTTGCGCTAAAGGCGGTTTTAGGAGATTTCGCGTAATGACGACAAGAGCCGGAGAGGAGATGATCGGCGTCCCGCGCGCGCACAAAATTCGATTTGATATTCGAGATTTTCGCAATAGGAAATTCCTAATGCAAACACACATTCGGCGCGGTCGAAATTCGTGTCGCGAAGAGAGCGAAAATTCGGTCGGGCAAATTTTTTTTTGTTTTTGCCTTACCGTCGCTATGGCGATAACGGTAGTTGTCATATCTCGCGCAACTGGCGCGCCAGCCATTCGGCTGGAAACTCGTGCGCACCGCCGCCGCTTTAACCGACGAAGTCTTAAGGGGCACACGGGAGGATAGGCGTGTGCTGCATAGCGCGTTGCATAGCCCCGCGTATGCACCGCGAACGATGCATATTCATGAAGCGACGTGCATATTTACGAGCGGCTGTTCTGCGGGATTCACGGCACAACTTTACAACGCTTTCGGTTATCGTCTGCGCTAAAAAGGAAGCCGAAGAGACGCGCGGAGTTCTGTCCTTTTCTCTCTTTCTCAATATCGCGTTTGATGTAATCGCCGACCGAGATTGAGACGCCGTGCGTCGATTGTTCTTCGGGTGTTTTATTTTAAAGTCTCGCTCCGCGGTGACGCAATATCCGAAGAACTTAAATGGAATTTTGACGCAAGATCCTCGAAGAAGAAAATGTGCAGGTTATATAAAAAAAAAAAAAACGAGACATTAATTTTTCATTACTCGTAGGAAACGAGACAAAATTATAATTGGCAAATTCTTAACCGGGAATTTCTGCGTATCATTGTATCGTAATTACACAGAGCGTGCGTTAAAAGTTGCAGATGCTATTTGTAGTTCGCAACGTTCGCACACACGTGTGTGTAGTACAAAAGTTTTTCGCAGTACGTATTCGTACAGACGGAACCAGACAATAGGGGAAGAAAAAGCGCGATGCGGTATTCAATAATTGCATTAATATTATTAAGAACTAGACGCATAGATGCGATACGCGTGGTTAAAAGTTCGAAGATACAAAATTTCGTCGGAATAAAAATTGTCGCGGGAAATCGCTCGCTCTCTTTCTCTCTCTTCCATTTTTTTTTCGCTGCCGCCATCGGCGGCCAAGTCTCGCGGAATTTAGGTCAATTAAAATGCGCTTTTGTCCGTGGATTTGCAGCAACACGTGCGCGCGGGAAATCATTACGATGCACGGACGTCAAAAAAACGCGGAGGGATGCAACGAGCGTGTTAGGGAGCGAGCGAGCGAGCGAGAGAGAGAGGGCGGAAAGTACAAACAAGTCGTCCGGCGAAACGATGTTATTAAAAGTGGCTAATTGCCCCGTTTTATTATTGCCAAGTGCAGCCTGGATGGGCGAGAGAGAGGCTGTTTTTCATTCGCCGGAGTTAATTAATGATCCGCGCCGGAAAAAAGAGCTTACGAGGCACTCGACGCACTCGTTAAAGCGCTTTATCGCTGTGCGATGCTCGCGGAGCGAACGCCGTCGAGTGCTTGCTCCGAGTATTATCCTTCCACGCATGTCAATACACAGCAGGTATCTATGGCAACTTATTTTCCGTGAAATAATTTCCTCTTTTATTATTGCTTTAATTTTGCATTGCGTTCTGATCATCGTTTGAACAGTAACTCTTCGCGGATATCGCGCTGACATTTGCACAGCTAAGTGTCAGATTAACTTTTTAATTGAGAGTGTAAATGTTTTCAAATCGTGTGTATTAAATTGTATTTCCATTCGAACTCGAAATTATGTCATAAGTCCGCAGCGCGAAAATAAGCTTGCGCCTCTGTTTAATCTCTTTGATGATAATATTCTCGCATTGATCCTCACGCAGATGGATATCGCGCTTGTTAAACAAAATATTCCTCTATCCGGGCGCGCAAATATTACCTTCAAGATTGCCCCGTCGGTGGTGCAATCGTGAAACTGAAAAAGCAATCTCTCACGCATAATAGTTCGCACATGCGAGCCCTCTCGAAATTTGCAAACACGTAACGACGATGCAGTAACCCGGAGGGGGGGGGAGGGGGTTGCATGCAAGCGCGTCGTGTTACGTGCAACACGGTTGCTCGATAAGGGAGCACACGACCCGTTATCATCGATCATCGTTAACTCGCTAACAATTAGCCCCGGCTGACGTGATCGTAAGTCTCTCCTCGCTGTGATATCCTCTCGTAATTCCTCGATGATTACCTTTAAATACTTAATTTCAATATTCTTGCGCAATCAACGAGATTACTTATGCATCCTATCCGCCGTCTCAAACAGAAACAAAGCTATTATAGTTTTCCATTATTGCGCTTCTCTTTCTTTCTTTCTCTCTCTCTTCCTCGTTGTGCGCCTTTCCGTTATGTAACCCGCTGACGCGGAGTAATCACGGGTTGTCCGAGGCTCGTATCTTTCGTACTTAAAGGCTATTAAAAGACGCGACCTTTTCCATTACAAAATTAGCAATAATTACGGAGAGACAGAAATACGATACAACGGAGGAAATTTGTTATTTGTTCGCGCGTAAATAAACCGATGTTGCGCTACTCCGCCAGTTTTATTTCACGTTTACGCAGAAGTATAACGAACGCTCTTTAGAGATAAAACGACGCGTTCAACTTCGATGAGGGTTTTTTTTTCTTTCGCACATTCGTAGGTTTTCGTTACGTGCGTGGGTTTCTCTAATCGTATCGCAGCCGTATCCGCGCGCGGATATCGACGCCTGTATAATCCGGAGCGCGTAAATCCGACGACTTGGCTCGCGCGCACACACGTGGGGGTGTGAGCGTTGCTGGTGCAAACGTGCACCAACACACGCGAGCGTGATGTCATGCATCGCTTATTTGCGGTAGACACGTAATTGCCGGGCATTCAAGGCCGGCCTGACGACTGTCACTTTGTGCAATTTTTTAAAAGAATCACGCTTGACAAATTGTCATTATATGCGCCGCCCGTTCGTTCGCCGCGTCATTGTTCCGCTGCCTCGGCGTCGCGTATTTATTTGGGGAAAATTGCGTCGGCGGCGACTCGCCTGTAAAAAAAAAAAAAAAACAAAACACAAAAAAAAAAACACGACACGTTTCTCGTCTCTCGTACGGAACGAATTTATAATTGAAGTAATGTACGCTCGGTCACGCGTTCCGGATATTAATAAATTTTCAAAGGAAAGTCAGGAAAAACTGCCTGCACCGCGCCGTGTTGCACGTTTTTGAATACCTCGCTCGTAATGCGAATCCCGCGCGCGGGGCTCATAAAAACCTCCGTGAATTATATTCGAGTTTTAGAAATACGCGCGACTGAATAATAATAATAATAATAATAAAAAACAAAAAAAAAATTCCGCGAGAGCGAAGCGAGACCGAACATTGCGTTGATTGCCCGCTCTTGAAGGAAGGAATGTACGGTCGAAATAATACACGAGCGCGAGGTTATAATCGAGGGAGAAAGCGAGTTCGAAGTACACTCGCTAAAATATGCAAACCGTAAAAATACTTTATGCCCGTCGGCGCGGTGGAATATAACGGATAGTCGGCGCGTCGTGTACACGTATATATATTCGTAAGATGTTGCGTTTGTTAAATCGTACGCTCGTGAATTAATTAGTATCGCGGTGCCGTAGTGCAGAAGATATATCGACACAGCGCGGCTACCGTGCAATTTATCCCCTTCTTACTAATCATCTCTAACCCAACTGCACATTCGCGCCGACGCGCGTCTCTCGCTTTATCGCTTCGCGGAATTAATCTCAAGCGCGAATCGCGCAATTAAGTGCGATTGGGGTTGTGGGAGCGCAGAGCACACAGATAAGCTCGGGCAAGATTTTGCCCGAGCGTAAAGTGAGAGAGAGAGAGAGAAAAAAAATAAAGAGTAATTTCTCGCAGATTCAAGATTCCTGTTACGATATTGTTTTTCACGCGTTTGAGATTTTACGAGTTCTGTAATAAGCAAAGGCGTGCGTGTGTCTCGTGTGTGAAATCCGATTCGAAACAGTATAGTTGTCGTTAAATGGGTTAATCCGTTGGCGTACAAAGATCGTGAATCACAGTTACCCGGCGCTTAATGGAAAATTTGTTTTATGTAACGCCAGTGTTAGTTATGATACGGTCGATTCTGATAAGCGACTCGCTCCGTAACGGGTTCCTCTATTTGATGTATATGCGCGATCTCTGTGCAATGCTGCACGCGTACACAAACAGAGACGTGTGTGTGTGTGTGTGTGTGTGCGAGCATGCATAAAGGCGCTACCGGTTTATCACGGCGTTTAATTTATCGGCGAGCGCGTTATCAGGTACCGCGAGCAACAATTTGCCGGCGCGTCGTTTTGCTGTTAATCGGAATACACTCGCGGACACATCGGTAATCAAGACGCGCGTCGAGAGAGGGAGGAAGAGGGGGGAGGGAAACCGGAGTGGCATAGCTGCAAAATTGCGGGACGTTTCATTAACGTGCTCTCGCCTACGTAATTAGAGTTATTTTTGTACATGTCACACACACACACACACACGTAGAGGTGATGTGTTGGTGGAACAGCAATACCGTTGGAATGCATGCTTGATGAGATTTTCGAGTTCCCGCTGAAACGGATACGTGTCCCTGCACGAGTAATTACAGCAGCTGCAATAACATCCTATTCCTGTCGCGTCCCTAAAAAGCTGGATTATCAGTAATTAATATTGTTCGTTTTGATTATACATTGTGCGCGCGCGCATCGTGATGAAAAAGAATTAAATTTGCAATCGGTTTTACTCGACTACAAAAAAAAGAAAAAAAATAAATATAATTGAATTAAATTCCACGATTTAAATAGAACACGTTAATTGTGCTTCTCATTGTTCGTTAAAACTGTTATCGGAGGCTTCATTTTTTCTTCACAGATGTTCCCTATTCGCGGCAGAATTCTATCGGGAGTTTCGAACTCGTGTACATACATATAGACGTCAAGTGTTTCGCGCGAACACAATTCTCTCGATTAAATAGAATCGAGTTTGAGAAAAGCGAAACGCCGATATAAAAAGTATATACACGAGAGTAATAGTCTTCATCTTCTCTTCGCTTATCGTATATTTCCTCATTATACGGTGCCGTATAACACAGAAATCATAATGTCGGCAAATGAACGGTTAACCCCGATTTAGCGGGCGCTTGCGCGGCTGCCTAGCGCTAAATAATAAATCAATAATGCAAGCTAATAATACGCGGAGTCATGGGATTTACCGGAACATACAGATGGCGATCCTCCGGCTCGGGAGAACGACAGGAAGGGAGGGAAATTGGAGAAGGCCGTACGCGCGCCCGTCGACTCCTCGCATTCGCCATATGCCGCCGCCGCCGCTGTGCTACCTGCCTTCGATAATAATTATATCCCCGCTTCTCTCGTAACCCCGCCATCCCACCCCCTTCTCGACTATGCAGACGGTAAATCACATTGCGTTGGCGAGGCACGTCTCGGGAGAGCAACCGCTCCGCGAATAAGCTCGCTGATCATTACGCGAAATTAGCGAAGTGCGATGGCACGCGATTCTCTGCCACTCCGGTTCTCAGTTGCCAGCTTTGGGAAGTAATTTACGGGATGATTCCAGTGCGCGCGCGCGCGCGCTTATACCAATGCGGGAGGACTGGATTCTCATTTATTTGGCGAATCGTAACTTCGAGAGAGTTGGATTATTCAACTTTATCAGTAGAAGCTAATGAAACAAGAACAGGTTTATTGAAGAGAGAATTCGAGCGATAAATTCAATTTTATAATGTTTGTAGATGATATTACAAGTTTTTTTTTAACACATCCTCTCGTCACATGTCGACAACTACTTTTTTCAGACAATGACGTCTGGGTTTTGTCATTTTAAATGTTTCTTCATAATGAAGAAGAGCGGCGATTGTTTTTATATCTCTCGTGATTACCCAACGAGAACGCATATATGTCTTCTTTATCTCGGTTGTAATTATATTCGCTCGTTCGCGTTCGTCAGCACGCTCATCCTCTCACGTGTTTAATGATGCTGCGCCGCTAAAGCATCCCCGGAGAGCGGCGTTTTGCAGACACAAAAGCTCGTCGGTCGTTACGTGAAATTAGTGAAGTGTGATGCCTCGGCGATTATCTACTTTTGCTCTCGTTGTTTTCCGTTTAGTTTTGCCGAGCGATTGACGAGCGGATTATGCGCATCGATGAGAGATACAGTGAGTGTTTTTTTTTTTTTTTTTATTGCGTTCTTTTTTTTTTTTTCTGTTTCATCGTAAACCTCAATTATATTCTCACAATTCGACGAGATCGTTCAACTCGAGGTTTTCGTGAGAAATATTTCGCGAATTGAATTTAATCCACTCCCCACAGCTTGTTACGACTCTCGTGTGGGTTTTTTTTCTTTTTTTCGCGCGTTGCGGTCTGCAGTCAAAAATAATCAGATCATTCTTATTCGTTTCTTTACTCACTCCCTTTGCGCGCGCATGTTAATTGCCAGATGCTTATCCGTCACGTGTAACATACGCAGAGGAGGCGTTTAATTTGCAACACTTTCAACAGAAATCACCGGCCGTTGGCTAATTATAACCGGGGCGAACTCGATGTTGTACGTTGTGTTCTTCTTTAATAATTGTTTCGTTCTTATTTTCGTTGAGTGTATCTCTCGTTGTTTCGTAAAGGAACAATTGACGCACACACACGCCGCCGTGAGATAGCGCAACGACGTAGAGGATACACAACACGTCAGAGCGCTTTGGAACGACGACAAACCCATTCCGCGAAACAATTTACCTTGGGGATAATTAATACTCGAAAGCGGTACCGGCCGCGTGTATTTTACACACACGGGCGTTGTTATTAGCGTAACACGAGAAACGGAACGCACACCAAATTACATCGCGGCGTACATATCCGAGAGCGCGCGCCGCGCATCTTGTTGCGGTGCGTATTCTGATGCACATTGACGTATTTTGGCTCGCTGCGGTGCGCCCTGACGTACACAACGAGTCGATTTGTCAACAGTTAATTTGCGCGTGTAGCTGCATAATACAATGGAGGAAGGAAGGACTAGAATAATATGAAACCGATATAATTTCGTGATATAATTTCGATGTTGTATAATTTTCCGGAGAATTATATAGCAGGGCGATTATAAATGCGATTTCATAATCGCGCGCGCGTGTGCACAGGCCAATGTTTCGCTCGGAGATGTTTCGGGGGTGTGTGTGTCGGCGGGTACCCTCGCGCATTAATCAGAGAGCCGATTCCTCCCCCGCAGTTGCACACTCGCTCGTTTGTCGGAGCGAGCCCGCGCGATGGTTCGCGCCTCGCGCGCGCGATTGATAAGCTTCTCCTTGGAACAACAGAGCCTCTCTTGATCCAGAGACTCGCGGGCCACCTGGGACCCGCGGTCGTAAAGTTGGCAGTAAGCCTTGTTTATTGGCCACCGTCTCGCGGGCGGGGGAGATCTCTTTTATTTGAGGAATGAGTCTTGAGAAAGTAAGGAAATTCCATTTACTCGTGAATAAATAACGAGCGCGTGCGGCGCGAATCCCCTATTGGCACTGGCGCGCGCGCGTCTTAAATAATTTCCCTCAGAATAAAGCGTTCCAGTACCGCACCCTCCCCTACACACGCACACACACCACACACACACATTCTCTCTCTTTCTCTCTGTGTGCCGTGATAAATAAATCGGCCGCAATGAGACAATTTTACGATCGCGCACTTTTGTCGCGCGCTAACTTGGCTCGTACGTCTTCAGAATGAAGGTCAGAAGGCTGAGGACACACGCGAACGATAATACGACGACAATTTCGCAGCCGCGCGATAGACAGACAAAAACGTTCGCGACATTTCTATAATAGTCTAAAATGACGGTTCGCCGACTAATATTATCGACGCGCATATAAATTTTATAGTTCGCTGAAATCGCTGGTGACATACAGTCTGGAAAGACAAACACACGAAGTTAGCTAAAGCTATACGCCGTCATGAACTAGCGTCGTCGTCGTCGTCGTCGTCGTTGCCGTCGTCTCGACAGAGTTGCAATCGCAATTGCACCGAGTTGCAATTTGCGGCTATAGTCGATTGGGTTGCGCGCGATCGATCCATCCGTATACAACGTTCTCGTTCGCGCTCTGACGGCGCCACGCGACCATTTATAAAATTACATTTTCAATGCACGATTGAATGTTCTCGGTTAATTGAATGGATTTATTTGCGGCGCACACACAACGAACGAAATAATCTTCAAATATTTATTCGGAATTTTTAGTTATTTATCGACAAATTTAATTTATTTGTACAATAATGTATTATAAATTTTATGACAGGTGCACGTATGAGAGAAGCAGAAGTAGAAGTTATTAAATTTGCAATACTTTGTATTGCAAAAAAAAAAAAAAAAATTTCTCCGAGTTTTCTCTGATTAATTTGGGATTTCATAAATCATTCGATACGTTTCGTATTCGATCTGAAAAAAAAAAAAAAAACTTTGTCGGCTGCGCAAATTTATTTTCCGCAAGGTTCAACGGCCACGAGTTAACAAATGCATGTGACTGTGCGAATTTATTTACGTGTAACGCACTCCGCGATAATAATCGTAAAAGTCGTTTTGTCGTTGAAATTTGCCGCGTTGTCGCGATAACCTTATCTGCCGTTGTGTATGTTACCGCGGTTAGCTATTACCGTGTACACACCGAGCGAAACTTCGTCGCAAATGGCATACCGGAATTACTGCCTCCCCCCCCCCCCCCCCGAACACATTGTCGAAC
The DNA here is from genome assembly GCA_014825455.1 of Pseudomyrmex pallidus. Lineage (NCBI taxonomy): Eukaryota > Metazoa > Arthropoda > Insecta > Hymenoptera > Formicidae > Pseudomyrmex > Pseudomyrmex pallidus. The sequence continues at coordinate 40,305 of QVNV01009090.1, forward strand.
AAAGTACAGACAGTTTTTTCGTCGTTACGTCCAATAAAAATGTCACGACTTCCGCATGTACTACGGCGATGCGCGCGCGGATGTCATTAACTTACCGTGTAGAGAAAAACTTAAGCACACTTTTTATATTTCGCTTATGTCAACCAATCGTCGAATAAGTATCGATTAGTTGACTACTCGCTTATCGATTACTTTAGTCTTGTGGTAAAATATTCTGTCACACAAGTAACTAAAGTACAATATATTCCATCGCGAGTGTGTAACTGAAGTAGAGCGAAGGCAACTAACTTCGCTGGTTGGTTCTGTGTTTGAATAAAATATTAGACATTGTGTGAGTCGGGGTTTTTACATAGCTGTGTGTCTACATACACGGTATAAAGTCATTAGAATGCCGAGAGAAATAGATCGCGTACATGCAGTCAATGTTAATAAATAAATAAATACGCGCCTGAGATAATTATCCGATCAACTAGGTGCAAATCGTTGCTTGTGCATAATGAAAATATATACGCGATCGTGTAACCCGACGATGAGAAGCGCATTTATTCGTGCATTACAACGCCGGTGAAAGCAATAATTCGCTCGCTCCGGAACTACGGAATTTCGGCCGATTCGCGGCGATTTCGACGCGCGACCGCTTTCGTTTCTGCGCGCAAGGCGATTATCCGGTCGTGCAATTTATGTCGGCAAATGACTGCAATCTGCGCCCGATCCGACTTGTGAAACAGTTTTCTCCTCCTCGACCCCGACTTTCGACCCTCCCTCCGTGCCCGAGCCCGTCCGTCCTCTTTCGCTTGTCTCGTCCGCTTCACTCGCATGTAGAAAAGTGCAAAATACCCGGAGGAAACGAGCGATTCGTGATCGGACGCCGTTAACGTTTCACTTTTCGTGGTCGAAAATTATTCGCTCCCCCAGCTATGTACTGTAGGCATCGTATGCGATCCCTTCGATAATATCGGCTCGCCTGCGGATAGAGATCGGTTCTCGAGGCGTAAAGAACACCAACGCAGATAGATCACTGATAAAAAAAAAAAAAAAAAAAAAAAAAACGTTTGCGAAGCAAAAAATGTAATACGTCGATAAATCTCGCTATTGAGTTTTTTTTTGAAAAACAAAAGACTCTTTATTATAATAGAGAATTAAAAATTATAATTATCAGTTGGGAAATTTCGCAAGCTCAATATTCGGGGTTCAAGGTTTATGGCAACATTGTTGAGCGCAACAGTGTTATCGACGCGATAAACTTGGAAGAAACTAGAACGAGACGAGATTAGAGTTGGTACAGAGCACTGATCATGTTAAATTCCACACGTACATTCACACATCATTACGCTTCGATTATATTCGAACGGAAAAAACACTTTATATTATTGATAGCAACGTGATGTCATCAAGACATCACGTCGTTTAATATCCCATGATTATTTAAATCCGCACAGGGAACCGCGCGCGTGGAGCAACGTATAGTATCGGATTTCAGCGATAATCTAATGAACATGACGATCGATCGAGCGCGCGCCAAACGTTGTTGCGAGCGATTTAGGTGAGAAGCAAAATGTGCCATATTGCCGCATAAACGATGTTGCGATGAATCGATTATCGATTTCGTCGACAGTAGCCGACGGACGTGGAACGGCGTTCTCGACGACGAGATCTTGCACAAATTGATTATTGATTTCGATACCCGTAGTTGAATATATACGCGCGCCGTATCGGACGGTACAACGTTACGGATCGGTTATTGATTTTGATAGTGTAGTCCGCATGATTCGCTCTAAAATGCGTGCACGTTCGATTAATTGCCTCACAAAGCCGCCGATAAAGCGACTCGAAATTCAATTATTCATTTTAACGTGTTGTAAGTACGGCTGATGGAACCGACGTGCCAAATTAATTTAAATCGTTTCCCTCTCTCCGTTTCGACCTTCCGCGATTAATATTAAAACGTAACGCGCTTTTGCGCGCCGCGCGCACGTTACACGCGCGCGCGCGCGGTCTATTATTCACGTGGCAATTAGTATCCACTTTTCTTGATGCAATTATTAACCGAAAACAAACATTTTCCGCTGGCTTTGTCTTTAATAACGCGACATTTGCCGACCAAATGTGAAAACGGTATTAATTTTATAATTACGTAAAAACATTTTCCGTCTCGATATTTCAACGTAATAATAATTTAATATATAAAAAAAACAAAAATGTTCTACGCAAAATATTATACATCTAGATATTTGAACGACACGACGCAAGTTAACGGCATAAATTTTTCGCATGTGTCATTAGGTCATTACATATCGTTATCTCGATGAGTATATACGAAGCGCCGGATGCGCGACGCGCTTATCTCGAAACGGTTAAAATTTTGCTCGCATGTATATTCGATAATGCGTGAACGCGCTCACGCATGCACGCACGCACGCACGCACGCGTGACTCCGAAGAGCACATCGCGGGACGCACGTCCGCGGCGGCGGCAGTTTCATTTTATAGTTAATCGCTCTTTATCGAACCAGTCGGCCGCAGTTTCCGCGTAAATTATTGCTGTCATAAATTTATCCCGGATCGGTAATTATCGGACCGAGCCATCCGTCGGAACGGGCCGCGAATTACGAGCCAATTCCAATTGGCGCTTCAGTCTATCTCTGCGATACCGGACGCGCGACGCGCGAGAGCGGGCGGCGCGTTATTGTTACCGGGATGCGACTTGGGACAATTTACTGCAGTCGACCTTCGTTTGAAGCACGCCGACGATTAACAATTTCGAGCGTTTCGCGAATTTCTCTGTTACGGTGTCACACGCTTATCCGCCGCCGCCGCTGTGCCTATGATACGGTGATTGCGGTAACTGCGAGTTCAGGCCCGATAATAGCCGCGCGGCGGATTGAATCGCGCGGAACGTAGTTGCATTGTTAACGTGAATTATAATTGAATCGCTCCGCATTTTCAACACACGCTTCCTCCCCTTTCCCCTCTCTCTTGTTCTCTTTCTCTCTTTCTCTCACTCGCTGTCGCCGCGTCCTCTTGTGCATTTAATGACGCAAACGCGCGCCGCGAAGCGCGTTAAAATCTCGATAATAATTAATGCGATCGCGAATGTTTGCGCGTGACATAATTATGCGAGATTAAACTGAGTGTAGCTTCAATTTGTTTTATATAAACGTTTTCTCCTCTTCTCAATCAGTTTCTCTTTTCGAGAAACGACAGGTTTTATCAATCCGCGCAAATCTAGCGGAAGTAAACATTTTCACACTCGTCTCGCAAGAGTTTTGCGGAAAAACGTGGTCACAACAACGCGGAAGATATGTTTTTTCTTTCCAAATAATACGCGCAATTGTATTTCTTTCTCTTTGTAATATATCTCGAAACAATCCGATGCCATTTGAAAACACGAACAATGCAGAAGATAAACGCGAATAAGGATTGCCATTCCCACGATCAACGAATCGAAATTGGCACGTATATCGCACGCGTATCTAACGGGTGGACAGAATCGAGCGTGCGTGCAGGTTACCGCGGGCGATTGCAAAGCTCACGCGAAAGGTAAACGAGTGCTCATAGATCGTAGATAAGTACAGTCCAGGCGCCAACATCATTTTCAGCTTCAAGAAGCGTAGTCGAGGGTTGTGGGAACCTGACCGTTATAGTCATGCTTTGTCAATTGCGAATCTCAACACAGGTGAGACAACTAAATTACATAGATACTTGGAGCGCGGCGAGTAAAACGGCGAAGAAAGACGAGAAAAGACTGTAATAATGATGAAATGTGGAGAAATTAATTACAAGTTAATTTGCAAAACCAAATTTATATAATTGCGACTGACTTTATTGATTTATGACGCAATCAATTATATTAATTCCATGTTTTTATCACATAATTTATGTATAAATATTTAATTGTTGTGTTATTACAAATGATTTTTTTCTAAAATAAGTAATTAAATAAGCGCTAATTTCGTTATCACATTTAATCAACAATGTTAGCTTCAAACAAAGCGTAAAAATTCAATTTAATCTTGAAAACCTTCTACGGCGCATCGAATATTGCAGTGCCGACGGCAGATGTATGGTGATACACACGAGGTATGTAGGATAATAGAATTCTATTGATGTGATCGCAAATATACGTCGTCGGAAAAATCCTGTCGCACTAATCAAGAAATTAATTTCGTCGCGTGATGAACCCAATTAATTTACCGTAAAAATGACGGCTGTTTGCGTCATCGTCGCGGGAAAGTTTTTCTCGCAATCGCGCGCGTTTGTCTCTTGGCACGATGGCGTTACTTTTCGTTGATTATATTTCAGGCATAATGCGCAAACACGCCTGGTGGCAATTGCCGCGTCCCTGTAAACGAGTCTACTTATCTCCGGGGCTGATTTACCACCCTCTCTGCGCCTTGTCGTACCGCAACACCGTCCCTTCTCCCTTTCTCTTTCTCTCCCTCTCTTCTCGCTGGCAGAATGAGCAATGGCCTGAAACGGACGAGAACAGCTTGTTAATTAACTCAATTAAATCGTCAGATATTACTTTCGTTCTGCCGTTTTGTCTTTCCGCGCTCTCCCCTTTTGCGTTCCCATCAACGTAATATATTCATAATACAAGAGAGAAAGGATCGTTATCCTCGAGCGTGTCGTAAATTCGAATAAACCGAGTGCCCCGCGTGCTTTATTATACAATTTTCGCCGCAGTTTCCGAACTCCGCGTGCACCCCTTTGCGACGCGGAGAGGACAATTAGAGAACGAGCGGGATTCACTCCTACCCCTCGCTCGAGGGAGAACAGACACTTATCGTGTTTCCGGGTATAGAATCGTCGCCGGTCGCGAACTGGGCAGCACCAGGTGCCGGTCGTTCTCGAAAACAAGAATAATTACGCGATTTCGCGGTGGTGGTCGGCGAAAAAGACCAGAAAAGGGGATCCGCGCGACAAGGAAGGATGGACAAGGAAGAGAAACGGGGGGAGCGGTATGGGAGGAAAGGGAGGTCGGAAAAGCTGACACCGGTTTCGCGGCGGTGGCGGCTGCGTGCTTTACGGGGACAAGCGGCTTAGCCAGCTCTGCCGGCGGACATAATTCATCCGGCGTAACTCGGCGTCGTGTCTCTCTCTCTTCCCTGGCAACACGTTTCCGACGCGTTTCGGCTGGAAGGTACGAGAGAAATTCCCTCCGTCCTTGTTTATGGTATCACGCGACTGTATATTCAGATTCGGTCACTCCCGCGCGGTGCGGCGCAGCGTGGCGGCATCTCGTCTACGGAAAATGGCTCTTACCGCGCGGCAACGGTGTGCCGCATTATTTACGAGATGAAGCGGGCCGGGACGCTTTAGCAACAACCCGGTCCGAATTCGTGCGCGACCAAGAGTTCATTCATTTGGCAGTGTTGCGAATTCGCTTCCGGATTGCGCATTTCGTGCGGTTACGATGGCACTGTGTGCAAACAGCCGCGCGTTTAAAAGCCGAGTCTCACGCTGTGAAAACGCCATCATCAGAGCGTGGAGAGATGTTCCTCCTCATCTCGCGGTTAATTTTACGCAATATCTCTCTAGGCGCGAAAACATTATCCCAGCAAACATTTGCATTTATTATAAAGCGATAAAAAAAAAAAAAAGTTAATTAAATGCTTTTATAAGCTGTGTTTTAATTTTTATTTATCGTTCTCTTTATTCGTCTGCCTGCTTGGTGTATAACGTGAAGAACGGTGTTTGAGTTAGAATATCGCTGACGAGATGGAAAGGGCTAATAAATCAGCGGTAACTCTCCCGAGCCACACGAAGGTATAAACTTTATAATTCGCAAACTCCCCCGATCTCCTCTACGCGGGAAGGCGTTTCCCCGTGAACAAATCGAATCCGACAGAAATTAGCGCCAGGGTGGGTTTACGAATCTGTCTTGTTGTCACGAGAAATAATTGCCCTCAGCATTCGCGCGGGCGGGAGAGGGAGTAGGGGAAGGCTCTCACCCTCTCCTGCGGGGTTATGATGCCGGGGAGAGGATGCGCCCGCGGTTATTAGTTTAGGATGCTGCAAAGTACCCCGAAACAAAGTCTCGTCTCTCTGTCCCTCTACTGGGTAATCAATACACGAGCATTCCTTGCCTCGCTCCTTCACCTCGTCGAGTTTAACCTCGAACACCACCGATGAGAGGCTTCCGTTTACTTGTTCCGTTCCAAGCGTCCGGAATAGCCGGTAGACAAGCAGTATCTTCAGCTAATAAACTACCCCCTCCGTTCCTATCCTCTTTACGATGCGGGCAAGGTCGGCTAGATTATAATACGCTTTTTCTTCGTGCTTCCCTCCGAGCTTTCCCGAGTCTCTCTTACATTTCGATTTATTTGATATATTAACGTGAAGAAAACGAGGGACGAGCGAAACTCTTTTAAATGTTCAAAGAAATCATAATTGCGTTGCCGAATTTTCGGGTATATAAGAAATGCACAAGACGGGGGGACACACGTGTAATTTTCCTTGCATTGTATTTTTTTTTTTTTTTTTTTTTCATCTGATGCGTTTCGAACTTCCCGGTAATTTTTGCAGATGTCTGGCGAGCATCTGCCTCGATTAAGTAGTTTAACCTGTAATTTATTTCACCGACAACGGTCGGATGCTCGCAATTTACGCTTCAAATTGAAATGTAAAATCATCTTGGCACACTGGATTTCCGATTGAGGAGTTCGGAGCCAAAAGTGGAATAAATACATAATTTCTGAGGTCCCGGTTTTAAATCTCAAGTACGTAAAACCGTGCAAATTACAACCTTACGCCGGCTTGTCTTTCGAACCCTTCAATTTCTTCCGGGTCTGTGTACACACACACACACACGCACATGATCTCGACGAGTCCTCGCGGTCTTAATCTCTCACAATTAATTTTAATTAATCTTACAGCAATCTGCAATAATATGCAGTTCAAATGACATTATTTGTTTAGAATCGTTACGTGAATAGTATTCACGTTTGCCAAAGAAACGTCAAGTGGGATCACATGTATTTCATAAATCACTAGGCGCGTGATTGCAGTTGGCACGTTATTTGCGCGGGTAATTCGTACTGTTGATAATAATGGAAATGTAGTCGTTAGCGCTACAAGGAGAAGGAATGACCGGGACGAGCGCGGCGACGCTCGCGCTAAGCTCGGCAAACATTATGTAATTCACGTCGCGTACGCGTCATATTTTGTTTGCGCGATGCTAAGCCGCGGTGAGAGTTTGAGAATAATTCTAGCCATTTCTCTATTTCAGTCCGAGCAGTACGGCGCTGGGTTCGCTGGACCAACTTAAAGAGTATCTGACGACAGTAGGAACCTGCAAGTGCGGCCTCGAGTGCCCGTTCAGACCCGAGCAGGTCTTCAACTTTGACCCCAAGGTAAGTCGGAATGAAAATTTTCATTCTACTTTTAAAGAGGATCAAAGAAATATAAGTAGATCAAATTTTTTCTTCTCTCTCTCTCTTTCTCTACTTATTAAATAGAATATTTTTTATGTCACATGTAATCTCGTTAAAAATTAGTTTTTTTTTTTTTTTTACATAAATGACAGATTTGAGTGTAATAAAATTTTGCTGCGTAGAAGCGAAAGAAAATACGAATGAATGTAAGAACACTTTATCTCCAATTACAGCGCGTACCTATTGCGCAAATATGAGCAATTTCCGATCGCGTCACCTCTCATTTACACAGTCGCAGTTGAAGTAAACGAAGGAAATATCTGTGTCTAGAATAAATATATATCTCTTTCTCTCTCCGTCTCTAGAAAGTTGCAAAATCAAACATCCGCGCGTGTAAAAACTGTGGTTTTGCTAATTCAAGTCGAGAATTATTTAGAGAGAGAGGAGCGCGAAAACGTCGAAGAAAAGAAATCACAGAGAGATACAAGCTTTGAAAAACCGTTTTATTTGCACTTTGTTTAATTTATCTCGAAAGCGCATATAAATCTCTTCGGGAAACCGCTCCGGGGAACGCGGGTTTACGGAGGCGTAATTCTCTTCGCTTCTCTTACAGGTGCGTGACAGTCGAGCGGTTAAAATCTCGCGATTTCACGTCCCAATTACGTTCTCGTTTCGAGGCAAATAAGCGTGGTTGACGCGCGATGCGCGCGCTGCTCCTCCTGTCGCAATCATCGCTGAGAGAAATCTTCGGAGTTGTAGCGCGCATCAATATATACAGTCGCGCGTTCGATACATCTCGCGCAATGCGTCCGCGGGCTTGTTGTTGCGCACAAACGGCGTTATATTCGAAAGGCTCATTACGTCCTTTCGCGTTTGTGTCGCGAAAAGCTATTCTCTCGATGCATCCGCCCGATGAGTGAAAGTTCGTCGGGCAACCTGTTTCAGCCCGTCATGCGCGCGCGAACATAATCGCGCTTAATCATTGCCGGCAGTTAGGCGGCGTTTATTTATTTATCGTGCGCGTTCGTAATTAGCCCGTATGTTCTCCGTGTGTATTGTAATAACTCGTGACTTATGCCGGGAATAAAATATCGCCTCGCGCTCTGACGTGCGTGCAGACGACGACGACGACGACGACGACGATGTTTTACCGAGAAGCGGAGTCGCACCTCGTCGATTTTGCTGTTCTTTTGAATCGATTAAAGGAAAGTGTAGTAATTCTTTCTCTCTCTCACGCGCGCGATAAGCATCGATTACGTGTTATCGCGCGGTCAATCCGAGAGAGAATTTTATTTCTCCCTCGTTGGATATATATTTTCATCGGGATTTATTGTTTCTGTTTGTTTGTCGCTCGCAGGCGACACGCACGCCCCGCGCGCAAACAGAATCAGAGAGAAATATCGCGCTCGTGCATGTTAACAACGGCATCTTATTAAGCGCTATCGTTTCCTGGCGATCTCCAATGTTTCTCTCCCGATCCGACTTGAAAGCTCGCGTTCTTTCTTTACCTCTCTCTCTTTCTCGCTTCTCGAATTCGGAGAAACGGCGATGAATCACGTTCGCGAAACCGCGCCGGAAAATCGTATATACCTCTCACGAAACATCGCCGCGAACAAAACACAATCGCGCGTTTTGCCGCTATTTCTGGCTGACGCGCGCGCATGCACACACACATGCACATTGCCGTCCGTAAATGCGTAATTTTTCTTACTTCCGCTATTTAGATATTTATGGTGCATTCGCGAGCGCGCGCGCCGGCACGTATTCCGGTTCGCGCCAACGATCTCGAAGAAATATCGCGATCGTGCGTGCCAACGATCGCGGTTTATTAAGAAATATTGTGCCCGAGGCACGTAGTAACTGTTGTTCCTCTCTTTTCGAGCGAAATGTGCGCGCAAGTTCCGCAAAAAAAAAAAAAGGCTTCGTATTCGTTTGCGGCACTTCTCATTTCACATGCGCGAATTTCGCCGATTGTCGAATCGCTACTTCACGGCGATCGGCTGCTTATACGCTCCTCGCGAGATTACGTAGCCGATTTACATCGACGAGATTCGTCTTTGAACGAAGAGAGTGCGACGAGGATAATCCTTTCGCGCGCGTGCAAATTAAAAATTGAGGAAAGCAGTACTTGACGCGCAACGCGCAGCGTTTTTTTTTTTAGTCCGATAGGTAGAGAAGGGAGAGAAAAAAAATGAAAGAGGGAGAAAAAGACGCTCATCACTTTTGCTTAATTATTCCGGTAGCATGCGACGATATACGCGGAAAACGTATAATTATCCGTGCACCTGCTTGCTAACTACTCACTCAGTCGCGACTGCTGCTCATCGTCCTACACCGGGTGCACTGTCGGTGCGTTAATACGTTCCCTAATTAAAGTTTATCGTGTTTCACCGATCTGAGGAGAGACAGAGAGAGAGAGAGAGAGAAAGAGAGAGAGAGAGAGAGAGAGAGAGAGAGAGAGAGAGAGAGAGACAATAGATACGCAGATCCGTTCCATCGTGTCGACGACATAACGATCAACATGCTAATAATTAATAACCATTTGCATATCTCTAACACCGTAACACGAGTACGATACGCATCGGGTTTATCGGCTATGGCTTATGATGATCGTCGTTGACATGTCCCCGTCGCTTTGTGCATCAGATTCTTTGTACACATTGAATCGATATTAATTGCCACAACCGCGGAGCCGTTTAATCGCTTATTTTTCCGCGAGTGAGGATAATTGAAGCTCGAATATAAGCTTTTCCAAGACCATCTTGTTAGTTTACTTCTACTTGTATTTTATACCACCTATGCTCATCTTAAAATTTCCCGTTCTTCGTACTTGAATGGTCGCGTATTAACGACATTAAAAAAAAAAAGTGAAATAGCAGCGACTGAGACGATAATAATCGCGGAGATAAACCGTAACCCTAAAAAAAAGTCTTTACAAAAGAAAAAAACATACGCCAAGTACATAAAAACTATCTAAATACAAAAATCTTTTTTCTGTAGAAATAAAAATCACAGACAATCAATGCAATTAGCCAAGTACTGGATTCAAGACTATAGACCTTATAAAACGGG